>PISX010002253.1:78419-92239 GCA_004024625.1 Mellivora capensis | reverse complement strand
CTGCAGGGCCACCTGGTCATCTTGTCTGACCCCGAGTTTGACCTCTGGTCTTGACTGTCTTCCTATACTTTGTCTTTTGGCCATAATCTTTGATGCTATCTTAACATTTCATATATGCTTTTTGATTTTGTAGGATTGTTTTCACAGTTGAAAACATAATTAACTATCTAAATGTACCACTGTGGCTAAAGATTTGACACTTTTAGTATCCTTGATAAGTGCCCTCATTTTTCTCAAATATATTAAGTTTGTATGTCCTACAGTGATCTTACCAATAGTATTTTTAAATTTTTCCACCATCCATTTTTAAAAAAAAAATATATGTATATTTAAAGATTTTTATTCATTTATTTGACAGAGATCACAAGTAGGCAGAGAGGCAGGCAGAGAGAGAGGAGGAAGCAGGCTTCCTGCTGAACAGAGAGCCCGATGCGGGGCTCGATCCCAGGACCCTGAGATCATGACCCGAGCCAAAGGCAGAGGCCTTAACCCACTGAGCCACCCAGGTGCCCCCCAAAAATATATATTTTAAAGATTTTTATTTATTTGACAGAGAGAGACAGCGAGAGAGGAAACACAAGCAGGGGGAGTGGGAGAGGGAGAAGCAGGTTTCCTGTTGTACAGGGAGCCTGATATGGGGCTCGATCCCAGGACCCTCGGATCATGACCTGAGTTGAAGGCAGACGCTTAATGACTAAGCCACCCAGATGCCCCAGGTTTTGTTTTTGTTGTTGTTTGTTTGTTGTTGTTTTAAATATTAAGGGTAAAGAAACAATGCTTCTCAAAAGTTTTAGCCTTGGATTTTTAGCATTTTTTCAAATAAAACTTTAGGAGCAAGCCCAGAAAGTGAAGCAGAGCACTGTAGCATGCTGTGGTTAGAACAGTGGATGTGTTATGTGTGGAATCAGGAAGGGAGTGCAGGGGCTCTGATGTGAGCAGACAGATGGCTGCCAACTCAACATGGAACAAAATCACTGAGTCACCGAAATAAACTCTTCACACAGGATGTAGACCCTTCTTTTGGGGCAAGGAAGATGCTGCTGCTGAAACTGTTGTTGACTTGCAGGTGGTGGCACCATGATGTTTTTGAGTTGCTATACAGTAGCTTGCAATTACTTGTTGAAAGTTGATTTATGATTGTCAGAGTGAAATATTCCATTGCGGGGGAGGGTTGGCCCAATTGGTCTCTGCTGGATTCTTGAATCCTGTACTGGGCAGTCCTGGAGAGAGGCTCTGTGTGTTTTTTCTATGAGAATATTCCTATAATTTGGGGGTGGAGGAGGATAACTACAGATAAACACTTCACTCCAAGCCCAACAACTTGGTTTTATTCCCTCACCATCAAGTTCCCTGAAGATCACAGATGATTTTTCTGGCCAGGTTTTCCTCATAAACCAAGACAGTGAAGTATGGGACACCTGCTAAACACGTAGAAATGGACTGCAAAGCTCTTGAGCTCCCTCCTTCCCTGCTCCCTACACTCTGGTCCCACTTGGTGTGTTTGGCATGGTGATGGGGAGGAAATAGCTCCAGCATCCCAGGGGGGCATGAGTGACACCATATTAATAAATGAATTTTAAAAATTTTTAAAAAAGATTTTATTTATTTATTTGACAGAGATCACAAGTAGGCAGAGAGGCAGGCAGAGAGAGAGAGAGAGGAGGAAGCAGGCTCCCTGCTGAGCAGAGAGCCCCTATGTGGGGCTCGATCCCAGGACCCTGAGATCATGACCTGAGCTGAAGGCAGAGGCTTTAACCCACCGAGCCACCCAGGCACCCCCCGAGTATTTTTTTTTTAATAATTTTCTTTCTTTTTTTAAAAAAAAATTTATTTATTTGACAGAGATCACAAGTACGCAGAGAGGCAGGCAGAGAGAGAGAGGGAAGCAGGCTTCCTGCTGAGCAGAGAGCCCAATGTGGGCCTCAATCCCAGGACCCTGAGATCATGACCTGAGCCTAAGGCAGAGGCTTAACCCACTGAGCCACCTAGGCACTCCAATAAATGAGTATTTTACTAACAGTGAAGAAGTTCCCACTTTTCTAATGATCTGGTTTCAGTGAGAAGGCGGAAAATAAGATTCCCCCATGTAAGTGAATGGTTTATGAAATGGTCCTGTGAATGAAGGCAGATAAACAGGTTATCAGACCCCATCCTTCTTTCCCATCAGCATTCAACTTCTTTGGCTCTGCACAGTGGCATTTAGTTTTCAAAGAATGTGAGAAAAAGGTGGGAAGGGGGTGTGTCACGTTTAGATTTATTTACCATATGGGTTTGTACCATGCTGAATGCTTTAAACTTTTATTTAAATTTAGTAAATGCAAATTATTTTTCATTTATTTATTTATTTATTTATTATTTTTTATATTATCTGTATTATTTGCCCAATGGGTACAGGTGTGTGAATCATCAGGCTTACACATTTCACAGCACTCATCATAGCACATACCCTCCCCAGTGTCCATTATTTTTCTATTCAAATATGAGATAACCCAGGCTTAGAGAGGTAGAACGTTTGCTGAAAGTCACACAGCTGGTAACTAGGCATTGCTCTAAAATCCACTTGCTTATATAACACTAAGAAAATACCCTTGATATATGAATGGGTAATTTCCATCTAGGATCCCGGTAGCCCTTTGTACACAGTAGAATGTAATACACACCATGACTTGTGTTATGCACCTGTCTGTCTTCCTCACTATATATATGTAGGTTCCCTGAGGCTAGGGACTGAAGGAGATACTTGTGGTTCTCCTCCCATCAGCCTCTCCTTTCCTCTTTGCTAGTAGGACATCTCTCTTGTCCAAAATATAGTCACATGACTACAGTGAGCTGCAAGGAAGGCTGGGAAATGTAGTCTTTAAGTGGGTCATTTCTGCCTTTAATAAAAATTGAGGCCTGGGGCACCTGGGTGGCTCCGTCAGTTAAGCATCTGACTCTTGATTTTGGCTTGGGTCATGATCTCAGGGTTATGAGATCGAGCTGCATATCAGGCTCTGTGCTCAGTGCAGAGTCTGCTTGAGATTCTCTCTACCTCTCCCTCACTCGAAAATAAATAACTAACCTTTAAAAAAATTGGGTTCTATTGGTAAGAAAGCAGGGGAGTTTGGATATGGTGTATGAAGCTTTTCTCTATAGAGTACTTAAAAAAATTATATTTTAGGGGCACTTTGGTGGCTCAGTTGGTTAAGTGTCCGGCTCTTGATTTTTTTTTAAAAGATTTTATTTATTTATTTGACAGACAGAAGTCACAAGCAGTCAGAGAGGCAGGCAGAGAAAGAGGGGGAAGCAGGCTCCCCGCAGAGCAGAGAGCCTGATGTAGGGCTTGATCCCAGGACCCTGGGATCATGACCCGAGCCGAAGGCAGAGGCTTTAACCCACTGAGCCACCCAAGCGCCCCCCGGCTCTTGATTTTGGCTCAGGTCATGATCTCAGGGTCCTGGGATCAAGCCCTGCATTGGGCTCCCTGCTCAGTGGGGAGTCTCCTTCTCCCTTCCCCCTCCCCTTGTTCATGTTCTCTCTCAAGTAGATACAATCTAAAAAAAAATTTTATATTTTAAACTACCTTTAAAAAATCCTTTAGGAAGGGCACATTTTCTAGCTTCCTTTCTAATCCTTTTTCTCTTTAAGTTGACCTAATATACATATATATGTTACTTTTAGGCATTGGGTTTAGAACCTGGCAGAATCCTGTGGAGGGAGCACCCTCCTTTCTTTTCCTGACAGTTCCTCTCTGAGGTCAGGAGTGGGTTTTACACACTTTGTGCCTGGAAGGGGCTCCCACCCTCTGCTCAAGATCTGGAAATGAAGCTCTAATACCTGGTAAGTGGTCCTCTCAAATCTGTGTTTGCCTCATCCTTGCTTCGAAAGCAAGCATCTCTTCTGTCTTATCAAGTTCTTCTCATATGTTCAAAACAGCATTCAATGAGATTTTCACCTCATTTGCAGGAAAAGGTCCATTGAGAAAGGTGGGGGTAGAGGTTATTTGTCATAGCTATTGTATTTTCCTGGAAACTATTTGTGATATGATTAGCCCATTTGGAGAAGAGATTCATGAACTCAGAGCAAGTGGTAAGAGTAGAAGCATTTCCCGTTTAGCGGGGAAGAAAAGTGTGTTTATTTATTTATTTAAAAATTTCCAGCAGTTTCAGGGCACCTGGCTGGCTCAGTGGGTTAAAGCCTCTGCCTTCGGCTCAGGTCATGATCCCAAGTTCCTGGGATTGAGCCCCACGTTGGGCTCTCTGCTCAGCAGGGAGCCTGCTTCCTCCTCTCTCTCTGCCTGCCTCTCTGTCTACTTGTGATCTCTGTCTGCCAAATAAATAAATAAAATCTTAAAAATTTCCAACAGTTTCTTTGATTCTTGGGAACTCTTTGTGGGATTTTGTGAAATTATAGGCAATTTCCAAATATTTTTCCAGTTGTTTTCCACAGGAAATGTAAAAGCACACATTTAATTTTAGTTCATTTGGAAGTATTTCAGGAAAATAGAATGTGGAAATAGGGAGAAATGTAGAAATAAAGAAATAAATAAAAAAAATTTTAAAAATCAGGAACTAAGTCATTTCCTGCTGTTTTACTAAAACCCAGTTAATACTAATCATGCATACCATTAATTACTTGAAGTTCAAATGTCTTTTGGCAGGCCAGATTGCTTGGTAAGCCAGCTATGTAGGGCAGGGTTATGGCATTGGATTCATCTTGGTTATTTTAATAACCAGCACAGAGATAAGCACAATCAGGGGCCTGGGAAATATGCGTAGAATTGAGTAGGCACCGACAGTAGAACGAGTTTCATTAATGGACCTAATTGATTCATGTCTTAAAACTTTGACGAGAATCTTATAAACTTCTGGCCATTTGCAGGGGGGAATCAATTTGCAAGTTAATTAACTGGCCTCACATATATTATTTATTCTCTTCTAATTCTTTATGAACTTTGTGCAGATGGTTTTGTTCTGAATGAGAGAATCAGTGTCCATAAATAAGTGAGAGTATTTGATTTCTCTATACTCTGCTTATGTGTCTGTTATTATGTATATTACAGCCGGACCCAAGGTTAACAAATTATTTTGACACTGAGAATTGTAATCAGGAACTTTGTACCTAAGTAAGGATGTAAGCAGTTCTCCACAATGATAGTATAAATAGAAATTTGAATTTGTTAATTGGCAAAATAGGTCATTTCCATTAGGTCAGTCTTATAGCTGAAGGGGACTCTTCTGGCTATCCAACTGAAAATACCGGCAATTAGGGACATCTTGTAAAAGCCTATGTCATGTATTTTATATTAGTAGCTGTGAAATGATAGGGAAAAAACTATATTAATTAAACCTTTTTAATTTCCTAAGTGATAAGGACACTAGGAGCATCTTTTGTTCTAACATGTGGTCTCTGATCCTGATTCCTGACACAGAGCTCCGAAATCCCTTGTCATTTCCTGGGTAATAGCAGTATCTCTTTGTTCTAATGAGGTGACCTCTCCATGGGCTCCTGGATGGGCTCTCATCACCAGAAAGACCAAGCCATGTTTAGATGCTTGGAATTTTCAGCTCCACTCCCTGTTTTCCAGAGAGGTGAGAGGGACTGGAAATGAAGTTGAGGATCCATTATGCCTCTGTGATGAAGCCTCCATAAAAACCTCGAAAAGTACGGGGTTTGGAGAACTTCCAGGCTAGTGAACACGTCCACCTACTGGGAGGGTTACACACCCCTACTCCACAGGGACAGAAGTCCCCAGACCTGCTCCTAACTATCTCTTCATCTGGCTGTTCATCTGTATCCTTTGTTATATCCTTTATATATATAATAAACTGGTAAGTATTTCCCCGAATTCTATGAGCTGTTCTAGCAGATAATTGAACCTGAGGAAGGAGTAGTAGGAACCTTCCACGTACAGCCTATTGGTCAGAAGCACAGGTCACAGCCTGGACTGGCTTTCGGTGTCTGAAGTGGTGGTTTTGGGGTGCAGTCTTGCGGGGCTGAGCCCTCCCCCTGTGGGATCTGACGCCGGGTAGATCGTGTCAGAAATGAGTTAAATTACAGGACATCAGGCTGGCATCACAGAACTGACTGGTGCTGGGCAAAGAGCCGCCACAGCTGGTGGCAGGAGTGTTGTGAGTGTGACAGTCATGGGAGAGTACAGGAGGCACACAGGAGGAGTTGGCTGTGTTCTCACAGGAGCCCAGCGGAGATAGAGCCATGTTTGCCGCAGATCTGAAATACTTCTTTGTTAACATATAATTATATTGGGAAAAACGTAAAAATCCTAAGCGTAGAGCTCAAAATTTTACAAATGGAATCTACTCATGTAACTAGCACTCTGATTAAGGAAGAGAATATGACCAGGGGTGCCTGGATGGCTCAGTCAGTTAAACATCCAACTCTTGATTTCAGCTCAGGTTATGCTCTCGGGGTCGGGGGGATTAAGCCCTGTGTGGGGCTCCCGGCTGAATTTCTTCCTCCCTCTCCCTCTGCCCTTCCTGCTCACATGCTCTCACTCTTTCTCTCTCTCAAAAAAGAAAAGGGGGATGGGCAAATAAACCCATAACAGAATGTGACTAGTACCTTAGAAAATTCAGTCATGCTCCCTTGCAGACTGCCACTGTTTTTTGTTTGTTTGATAGACACACAAGCACACCTTTTTCTTAGACACCAGTCGCTTTTGGTTTCCATCTATTCTTAATACCATCTAAAAGTAAATGAGTTCTGACGTTTCTAATGAGCCCCCAGGTGGTACAGATGTACCTGGTTAGCAGGCTGCACTTGGAGTAGGAAGGATCTAGAGCTGCAGGGTAACCAGTAAGGTGACCCTGAGCCGCATGTGGCTCTTGGGCACGTGAAGCATGGCTAGTCCAGGTTGTGATGTGCTGTGACAGAGAAAGACGAGTGAGAAACCAGAGGGGCAACTTTCCTGCTCCCATTTCCTGCACGAAGAACCTCCCTCTTGAAGTAAAGGAACTCGCGATATTCCCACACCACACTGCATCACTCCATGCTGCTGACCTCACAGGGGCACGCGCCACATCTGTGTGAGTGCGTCATTGTGATTCCAGCACTTGCCATGATGCCTGACATTTGAGCATTCTTCAACCTAGGCCTTGAATGAATGAATGAATGAATGGAAGAGCAAATGTATGAGAAAACAAAGTAGTGGTCACAGGGGGCCCAAGATCACACAGCCTGCAAGGGGTCCCAGGACTCGGGGATTTCAGGGCAGGATCTTGGCTGCTCCACCAGGAGAAATGTGTGATCTTTCACTGACCAGAATGTATTATGGTGTCAAAGGCCTTGAGAATCCTTGGTTTCTGTGACTCCCAGAAGGAGACATCTTCCTGCTTCATTCAGAGATGTTCCAGGTGTGCAGCTCATTCTCAACAGGGCTGGGGGAGGGTTGGTCTCCATTTATTCATGTATTCACTCTTTCCTGATTACTCTTTGCCAAGCACTGTTCCGGACAATAGGGATACAGCATGGAACAAGATAGATATTGTCCCTGTTGTCTCTTGCTGCTTATGTTCTAGAAAAGGAGACAAAATCAATAAGTAAACAGAAACATAGATAAGTTAATTTGAAACGATTATAGTGTCATGAAGACAATAAGGCTAACACGAGAGGCGGAGGGTGGGGGGCATGGGATGGTCAGGGAAGGCTTCTCTGAGGAGGTGACTTATTTTGTAAACTGTCACTGAAGTATAACATACATGCAAAAATGTGTGCACGTCCTAAGTGTACAGCTTGGTGAATTTCTGCAGAGTGAACATGTGCAGTTACCTACCACTCAGGGCAAGAAATAGAGCATTACCAACACCCTGGGGGCACCCCTACTCCCTGATGAGGTGACATTTGAGCTGAGACCCGCATGCTACCTAGGTGGTTGTGCAAAGCTCTAGGCTCAGAGTATTCCCCAAAGTGAGAAGAACAATTGAGAAGCCAGAAAGAACGTGGCGTGTTCGAGGGACAGAAAGAAGGCCAGTTTGTATTAGTTTGTTGATGTAACACAGTAATATTTGAGCTCTGTGTTTGTAATATGACTCCCAGCTTGGGACGGGAAGGGAAGCGATACCTTGATTTCGACTGCTAGTCAGGCCCCATCTCAGTAAGTTGGGCCCTTGGATTCCCAAAGTAACTTGGAGCAGAGAGTCTTAGCAGGAAAATCTTTGGATATTTTGTAGATCACATAGTGTCCACCACAACCAAGGAGGGCAGTTATCCTGGTCCATGCCCAACTCAGATGTAGAAACTCACACAAAGATTGTATGATCTCTCACATTACAATAATTCCCTAGATTTTTTTTTTTTGTCAATTCCATCAACCTCCCTTTACCGTAGTAATCCATGAAACAAGAATCCCTCCTGTTACCTTGTCCAGGGCCCTAGTCTTGGCATTTCATATTCCAGAATTTCATCATGACCGTGTGCTTGAAAATCCCCAGTTACCTGAACATTTGCATGCAGGTAGGGTTGGTTCCTGAGAAGGGGCTGGAGGGAAATGACAGAGGTCCTGGGAGGCACTTAGTGTAACTGGAAACAGTAGGAGTGATGCGGGAGTTGTTACACACACGTCTGTTCCTCAAAGCTGTTATGCTCAGTGGAGATGTGTCAGATTGTTTTCTTCCCAGCCTAGTTAGGTGTTGAAGATTTGTGTGTGTGCATGTGTGAGTGTGAGGGAGCACGCACACACATGAGTGGGAGGCGCAGAGGGAGAGGAAGAGGGTCTCAAGCAGACTCCACATGGAGCGCAGAGCCTGACGTGGGACGCCCAGCAGACTGCACCACCCAGGGGCCCCCACCCTGGTTAAGTTT
This sequence comes from Mellivora capensis, assembly GCA_004024625.1. Classification (NCBI taxonomy): domain Eukaryota; kingdom Metazoa; phylum Chordata; class Mammalia; order Carnivora; family Mustelidae; genus Mellivora; species Mellivora capensis. The sequence continues at coordinate 83,440 of PISX010002253.1, read as the reverse complement.
AAATGCTGCTTTGCCATCAGGCAGCCCTGCGAGTGCTGATATTTTCTTGTATGAACAACACTCATTCCGAACTTGACAGATGAGCGCTTTGGTGAGGCAGTCATGCCTTCACACTGGGACGCAAATTAGCCCAACTGGGTCCCTGACAGCCTGTGCAGCGGCTCCGTCTGGTCCCCCAGCCGCTCTCAGGGTGTGTTTCTGATGAGCTCCGAGCGTATCCAGTGCTTTCAGTGCCCGTGCTGTGCCACCGTGGAGGGCTTCGCTGGGTGTGACCCCTGCCGTGGTGGACATCACCGCTGCGAGGCGGGCACGGCCAGGGACGCCGTTCTGTGCCCGTCTGGAGGCAGCTGTGACTTCTCCTGCATTTCTTCCCCGGCTGCTGCCCCCAGCCCTCAGACGCCAGAAGCCTGTGGAGGAGGACAGTCTCCTCTCCTTTAAGTACACTCTGTGCGAGGGTCCCCAGGCAGAGCTGCACGAGCTCCCAAGTGTTTCATGTTCGTTTCCAGTCTTTTGCTCAACAGAGACGTCTGACATGATCCCACTGGGGGCTGCATCAAGAGACAAGTGAGAAGGACGGATACCTGGCTGAGCTCAGAATGTTCCCATCCTTAAGAGTTTCTTACAGCTAAACAGGCTGTTTCTTACCCTTAGGGTATGTTCCTTCCCAGCAGGCGCCTTAGCTCACTGCCATGCAGACATCGGCCAGCCTCTTCCCATCAGCCGGGTGTGTGCGGACCTCCTGACGCTCCAGCCTCGACGCCATACTGGGTCTCTCTCACGGTGGTCAGCAGTGCACTGATGGCTCTGGAAGGCCTGAATCTTGCAGGCTTGCGCTGGGAGCCCCTCCTCCTCTTCCACCACGTTCAGTGCTTTTTTATTTTTTCAACCAGCAAAAGCCTGATCCTTGTTTTGACAAGTCTTGCCCCAACAAGAGAAGGCGGTGCTTGCCCTCAAACCACCGCAACGTGTGAACCTCCTGGGAAATTGGAGCATCTCCTTGGCTTGGTCTTAGGAGGATGGGGGAAGGCAGTGGGCTCCTCACTGATCTCTTGGACTGGAGTCTCAGCCCTGTAACTTACCTGCTTGCATGGGGCCATTTGAGTAATCTCGCTAAGGTACGGAGTTGTTCCTCTGATTTCAAAACTTGTACTGTTGGGGTCCCTGCGTGGCTCCGTGAAGCGGTAGACTCTCAGTGTTGCCTCAGGTCATGATGTCAGGGTCCTGGGATTGGGCTGCATTGGGCTCCCTGCTCAGCGTGGAGCCTGCTTCTGATTTTCTCTTTCCCTCTCTGCTCCTCCCCCTACATGCTCTCTTTCTCCAAAATAAATAAATCTTAAAAAAAAAAAAAAGACTTGTACTGCTTACCCATCACTTAAAAGCTGATGCCCTTCCTGATCCTTCTTGATCAGTGGCCCCTTACTTCTCCTGTCTCTGTGTTCCCTACTTCCTCTGCATGCCATATTTTCCATTCACATCTGCCTACTCCGAGCCTGTGCCTTTCCTCATGCTGTTCCCTTTATTTGGTATACCGCCCTTCCCTCCCCTTTACTACCTGGCAAGCTACTCATCCTTTAGGCCCAGCTCACAGGCCTTCCTCTAAGAAGCCCTTCCCTCCTGACATCTTACATTGTCTCCTTACTGCAGGGAAGGTGTCCCCAGCCCGGCGTGCGGGGCCTGGCTCACAGAGTTGAAGTTCTTCTTAGTGGTCGGTTGTTGCTGAGGCCTGACGTGCCTCTCTGTAGGACATGGATTTTCTCCCTGCCTGTGTTTGTGAAATGCACTTTCTCTCCCTACTTGGCTTCCAGGGCTCAGAGTGCCTCTTGTTAGTGCAGAAGGGAGTTGCCTCTTCCTCCCAGATCCTCAGCCTCTTTAATCCTCCTTTGTAACGGGATGAGGTCAGATTCTACCCTGGGCCTGTAGGCATCCTGTGGGTCTCATGTCAAAGTAACAGAGCGATGTCAGACTAACCTCTCCTCCCAGCCCCCCACAACAACATACTTGTTTTTGAAAGTTTAATAGAATAATATTCCGGGAAGAAGCAGGAACAAGAGGGGGAAAAGAACCTAAGACCCTCCCAAAATCACGAGACCGCTAATGCAGTAAGCATGTGCAAGGACTCTGAGCTCCTCTCGGAGGTCTGCAGGAGAACCAAAAAGGAGTCACCGTATGGAGGGGTGGGTGCCCGCAGTGCCTGGACAGATGAAACACGACTGGGCTCGCAGTAGGGAGGTCCTGTGGTCAACAGGACCCTTAAAGCCCAAACCACTGCTAAGTGAGTAGGTATTAGGTCAGCAAGAGGCAGAGACTGAGGGTGTCCGTGGGGTAGGGGTAGAGGTGGAATGGGGAGGAGGGAGGATTAAAGTCTTGGAAAGTCAGAGCTGAAGCACTTAGAATGAGCGAGATGCTCTGGCCTGTGCTGTTCCTATCATTCCTCGGCTCAAAAACCGGTAGTGCTTCCCTTTTATAGCCACCCCTGCCGCCCGGCCCCCTTCCCCGGCAGCTACTCATCTGTTTTCATCTCTCTCGTTTGGTCATTTCAAGAATGTCACATAAATGGAACCACGCCGCCTGCAACTGTTTGGAGGTGGGCTTTTGCACTGGGCGTAATTCCTCTGTGTAACAAGAGTTCGTTCCCTCTCGTTGCTGAGCAGTATCCCATGGTCGACATGTACTACTGTTCGTGTAACCATTCCACGGAACGGTAGTACAGGAGGCCCTTGTGACGGAGCTGTTCTGTTTCTGGACCGTGGTGGCAGCCACGTGAATAAACACACGTGATAGAATTGCCGAGAACAAAACCCACGTACACCGAGTGGGCGCACAAGTGCTGAAAGTTGAGCAACGTGGGTGGATTGTATCAGTGCTCCTTTCTTACTTGGGATTCTGGGCTATAGGTCTAGAAGATGTCTACACTGGGAGAAACTGGATGAAGGATATATTGGATTTCTCTATAATGTTTCTTACAACTGCATATGAATCTACAGTTATCTCAAACAACAAAGCAAAAAACAATTGGTGGCGCTCCTTTGCCTGTGGAACGAAGGATCAGCCCTTTGGTCTGGAACTCAAGGCCCTTCCGTGCTCTGGCTCCTCCCTTTCCCGCCTTCAGGCTCCTTTCCCACCACTTCTGTGGGGCTGACTTGGTCAACGTTTCATACCAGTCACTTTTCTTTAAAGTAAACTTTTCTTTTTCAATTGAAGTGTAATGTTCAAATGGAAAAGGGGTCAAATCACAAAGGTACAGCTCAATGAAATTTCACAACATACACTCGTCCATGTATCCAGAACTAGAATAAGAAGTGAAACATCACCAGGACTCCCGATGCCTCCCCACCGCCCCCCACTACCTCCTGTCCACTTACTATCCTCCAAAGGATAATTGCTGTCTGATTTCCATCCCATTTATTGGTTTTTCCTGTTTTTAAACTTCATATAGATGAATTCATGGGTTCACCTTAATTGGCTTCTTTTGTGCAGCATGTTGATTAAATTGATTCACATTGCCGGTAGTAGTGGCTCATTATCTTTACTGTATAGTATTTATTCCGGTGTGTGGGGAAAACCATAGTTACACAGTTTTATACATAGTACTGTTGGTGATTATTGGCTTGTTAATGGTTTGGGTTGTTTCAAGTAGATCTGCCATGAATCTCTTTATTAATCTCTTTAGTATGCCTTTGGCTCACCTCTGTACTCATTTCGCTCAGATTAATACCTAGAAGTGGAATTCCTGGGTCATAGGAGATACATGTGTGTAGCTTTGGTCAGTGCTGCCAGATACTTCTCTAAAGTGGTTGCACCAGTTTAGACCCTTCCCAGGAGCATAGAGGAGTTCTTGTTCTGCAGCCTTGCCAGTTTTTGGCATCATCAGTCTAATTAATTGTAGTCATTCCAGTGGGTGTGTAGTGGTAGCTTCTTATTAAGAACTGGTTGCAAGAGGGTTTTCTGCTCTTCCCCACTAGGAGAAGATCCTTGCTTGTTATTCAATGCAAGGGTTACCATGGGGATAGAGAGATTTTCCACTTCTTCCCCAGAGGCAGATGGCTATGTCTATCCCTTCTGCAAACAGAGGATCTCAGCCTGGGCCTTCAGAGTTGGGGTGGAGGTGCAGTTGCCTACCATTCCCCTAGTGGTTTAAGGTTTTGACTTCTTATAAGAGAAGGCTCTGGGGCACCTTGGGTGGCTCAGTTGTTAAGCATCTGACTTCAGCTCAGGTCATGATTCCAGGGTCCTGGGATCGAGCCCCGCATTGGGGTCCCTGCTCAGTGGGAAGCCTGCTTCTCCTCCTCCCACTCCCTCTGCTTGTATTGCCTCTATTGCTGTCTCTCTCTGTCAAATAAGTAAAATCTGGAAAAAAAAAAAAAGGTTTTGGAAAATGGATGGGGTTGCATGCCTGCAGGCCAGTGAGGGCTCTCTTAGCTGTCCTGCCTGCCTCAGTCTTTCTCCTGAGTACCTAGTGGAGATTATGGAAAAGAGTTTGGGAATATGAACCTCTCTTCTGTCTGGGGTTCCCGTGGATTCTTAACTTCATGCCAACTTACACTTTACTTTTAAGAATTTGTTTGTTTGTTTGTTTTAAAGATTTTATTTATTTATTTGACAGAGATCACAAATAGGCAGAGAGGCAGGCAGAGAGAGAGAGGGAAGCAGGCTCCCTGCTGAGCAGAGAACTCGATGTGGGACTTGATCCCAGGGCCCTGAGATCATGACCTGAGCCGAAGGCAGCGGCTTAACCCACTGAGCCACCCAGGTGCCCCAAGAATTTGTTTTAATGCAATGCCTTTTCTTCTTAACCTGTTTCTCTAAAGAGGCTCTGGCAAAGGTGAAACAGTTCTTGTGTAATGTCTCTCTGTGGTAGGGCTTATCATTCATAGGAATTCAGATCTCCTGATTACTTTGTAACCTCCATACTCTGATGGGCTCAAGGAAACTTGAAACTTATGATTTTATAGGTTGTCTGGTTTTCTCTCATTGTTGGGGTAGGAGGTATGTTCTCTTGTGGCTTTCTATGTCTTACTGTG
>PISX010002253.1:27150-78319 GCA_004024625.1 Mellivora capensis | reverse complement strand
GCTTTAACCCACTGAGCCATCCAGGTGCCCCTCACTGTGGTTTTTAATTTCTTTCATGACTAATGAGTTTGAGCCTTTTTTTTTTTTTTTTTTTTTTTTTTGCAGAGCCAGCTCAAGCTTTATTTGGGAAAAGACACTGGAATTGACTTTTAGTTAGGGGCATGGGCAAAAGAGTCTTCCCAGGGAAGTAGCCTATCCCCAAGGGTAGAATGAGGACTCGGAATGAGCCTTAGGGGGTCTCCTATTCCCAGCCACTAGCCTGCACATTCCCCCAGAGGCTCTCTGGCAGCCACAGGAGAGAAGATACTGGGAGGGACCACAATGGCTGTTTACTTGGATGAGACATCAGACGACTCAGACTCAAGCTTCCCACTGCAGGGCTCAGTCTTCTTTACAACCAAGGCCTTGGAGAAGCTGAGCAGCTGAAGGAGCTGGAGCCCTTGACAGAGCCGAGGCCGGACTGGAAGAAGCTCAGTGTAGTTGAGGCTGGGGCTCATGAGACGCCCATCGACTGAGCTCAGTCCACCAGAGTAGACTCAAGTCCTGGATCCCAGACTCCCTGTCCAGCAGTGTGGCGCGTGGTGATCTTGATGTTTGGGCCCAGTTTGATGTTCACGAGCTCCTGGTCCTCACGAAGCTGCAGTGCCATGTCCTACTTGGCTTGCTGGAAGGCACCCTCCAGCTCAGCCGGCTTGGCATTGGCGTCCTTGATGGCCAGCTTCTTACACTGCCCCCATCAATGATGGCAGCCTCCTAGAGAGCCCTTTGGCCTTTGAGGACTAGATCTCAGCCTGGATTTGTCTAAAGTTCCGTTTCATCTTGGCAGTCTCAGTCTTTGTGGACAGAGATTATCCCCGTGCTCCCCAGCCAGCATGTGCCGTGCATTGTACTTGATCTGGTGCACAGTCTCGGCGTCGGCCTGCCTGTGGGCGAAGATCTCTTCCACCACCCCTACCAAACCTTGCTCTCTCTTTCCCTCCATTTCCCCAGCATTTTGTACTATCTGACTTGGGCAACTGGGAATTGGGCAAAGATACTGCTTTTTCTGGTTTCCATTAGTTTTCCTTATGATAATGAAGGGCAGGCAAAGCAGGTGGATGAGAGGCAGTATAAATGCCCAGGGTGGCTTTATCCTGGGATGTGGAGAGAGGAATATGGCACAGAGGTGACTTCTTCCAGAACTGTCAAGATTCCACCTCATTTCCCCAAAGGCAGAGCTTATAGTCTGGGAATTTGTAGGTCATCTCATAAATACCCTGAAGGTGTACTCCTGGTTTTGCGTGGATGTGTGTGTGTGTATGTGTGTGTGTGTGTGTGTTTTGCCAGGCACTTTTCCTGGTTAGTTGAGCCCAAATTTCTGAAAACAAGCTTTATAGGGGTTATCCTCATCCTGCTGGGTATCAGCTTTCCCTAAAACCAAAATTGCTGCTTAGTCTAGACCTGCACGTTTATCGTTCTATTTTAAGAGAACCTCCAAATCCACACCAGAACAGCAGAGGTGGCTGCCTCGCGTAAAACTGCCTTGCCCTTTGGCATTCTCTTGTCTCCCTCACAGCCATGAACGCTTGCTACAGTCTCTGTCCCTGGCTACTTCCGGGCAGACCTCAGCGGCTTTGTTGCCGTCCAGGGCAGCGGCAAAGCCAGAAATAGCATTTTCAAAGTGAGAGAAGAGAAAAATAGGATACCTCTCAGTCACAGAAAAGGAAGCCCGAATCCTGAGGCTGGTCACAAATTAATGGTTAATTATGCCATGGCCAGACATGGCTGGCTGGGTATTCCTGTCCTCCTTCTCCTCGGACTCCGTGGACTGAGTTTGCCTTTTACCTTTGGCTTCTCTGTCTGGATTTCCTGGGTGAGCTGGTAAAGCACTTAGTTCTCTGTGATTCTCTTCCGCAGTAACCTCAGGACAGTCGTGTGCTGGGAAACTTTCAACAACCAGATTCCAGGAAGAGAAGCCTTGATTTACAGCGTTGGCCCATTTCCGTAGTGTAAATACTTTCACCATAGCTGATTTTAAGCTACTAAAGCAGATGGCACTGAAAATGGAGTTCAGCAGAGATGTGCAGGAGGCCACGATTCTACAGTATCTCCGCCGTCTGAGTGACGTAGGTATAAATCACCTCAGGCTCATAGATCCGTGATTGGCAAGTTATGGCCTAGAGACTGCGTCTGAGTCGTGCAGCCCATGAGCCAAGATTGGTTTTCATCTTTTTAAAGCATGGTTCAAAAGACAACCAATATACGACAGACTGTCTGTGACCCTCAAAGCCTGAATATTTAGTATTTGTCCCTTTGCAGAAAACGTTTGCTGACCCCTGGCTGAGATGACAGTACAATGTAGTAAAGTAACTAGGAAGTGGCTAACTGGGGACATTTTCACTGTTGGATTTCATTTTTTAAAAGATTATTTATTTATTTATTTCACAGAGATCACATGTAGGCAGAGAGGAGAGAGGTGGGGGGGGGGGGAGCAGGCTCCCTGCTGAGCAGAGAGCCCGACGTGGGGCTCGATCCCAGGACCCTGAGATCATGACCTGAGCTGAAGGCAGAGGCTTAACACATTGAGCCACCCAGACGCCCCCACTGCTGGATTTTAATATAAATTATTTAACTGTTAAAGTATTTTACTTATTTTTTTAAAATAACAGCCATGTTTAACAACAAGCCACAAAGTTCCTCCGAATTTAACAGTTGGTTCTCATGGTCCAGTAAGAGCTGACTTTCGCACACCACTGCCTCAAGGGTCATTGTTTCAGGGATCTCAAGGTTCTTCGGTTCAATCTCTGCCTGAGAGTCTCTCTCTCCCTCTGTCCACACTCACGCCTTCACTCTCTCTCTAAAAAAAAAGAAAAAAAGACTAAAGTCAGCAGGGGTATTATAAACCTACTTATTTTTTTTAAAGATTTTATTTATTTATTTGACAGACAGAAATCATAAGTAGGCAGAGCAGCAGGCAGGGAGAGAGGGGGAAGCAGTCTCCCTGCTGAGCAGAGAGCCTGATGTGGGGCTCCATCCCAGGACCCTGAGATCATGACCCGAGCCGAAGGCAGAGGCATCAACCCACTGAGCCACCCAGGTGCCCCAAACCTACTTATTAAGACATCATCATGGTGCTAAAAAACCCTTGTAAAGAAAAAAAATACACTCAGAATTCTATTTCTTGCAAATGATATGTCCATTTTGTCTTTCTGACTGTCCTTATTTACATAGATAAACTTCTCCACAGTTGTGTGCAAAATGAGATACACATTTTTCAGTTGTAAAAAGTTTCCATGTTTCTATAATCTATGAAATTGTCATTTCTAATGGTCAAGTGATAGTGTTTCTAGTGGGTTTACAACAGTTTGCTTAATTATTCTACTGTAATTAGATATTTAGATTGTTTCCCATTTCTGGTGTCATTTTTGATAATTCAGTGAACTTTTTTTTTTTTTAGATTTTATCTATTTGTGAGAGAGAGAGAATGAGAGAGAGAACATGAGAAGGGGGAGGGTCAGGGGGAGAAGCAGACTCCCTGCCGAGCAGGGAGCCTGATGCGGGACTCGATCCCGGGACTCCAGGATCATGACCTGAGCCGAAGACAGTTGCTTAACCAACTGAACCACCCAGGTGCCCCTCAGTGAACTTTTTAAAACAGACTTTATTTATTTTAGAGAGAGTATGAGCAAGTGGGGGGAGGGGCAGAGGGAGAGATGGAGAGAGAATCTCAAGCAGACGGCGCTGAGGACAGAGCCTCCCATGGGGCTCCATCCCAGGACCCTAAGATCATGACCTGAGCTGAAGTCAAGAGTCGTGTATGCTCAACTGACTGAGCCACCCAGGTGCCCCAGTGAACATTTTTACATTTGATTTTAAAATCAAATTGCAAAATTCCTCAGCAGAAATCCCCTGGAGTGGGATTACTGGGTGGTGAGGGAAGGCTGGCTCCAGAAGGAACACAGAATTTAGAGTCAGGGACCTGGGACTGATCTTTGATCTGTTACCTGTGTGATCTTGGGCAAATTACGTCACGTCCATGACCTACAGTTTTCTCACCTGTAAACTTGATTTATGCTGTTTCATACCTCATAGGACTTTAATGAGCATTGATGAGATATCGTTTAAGTATTAGCACCTAGCATATTCAAATGAGTTAGTTGAGAGGGGATAGAAATTTTTATTCTTCTTGATGCATATCACCAAATTCTTTTTCAGGAGGTAAAATCACCAGTGGTATAAGAGTGTGCATAGGTTTGAGGGCAAACTTACCAGAAATGAGTTTTATGATTTTAAAGGTCAGTGTAACAGGCAATATGATACTAACAGATACTTAGGGATATTTTGAAATATGCAAAAGAAATGGTTTAGATACTAAAAAGTAAAAAAAAAAAATTACAACAGTAGGCAAATCACAGCCTGGCATGAAACGACTGAAATAAGAGGAAGGATCAAAGAGACGGGGTCGGGAGGGGCTGTAGCAGAGGAAGTCAGTACTTTTCTGATGCATCTCTAACCTTTGTCAGGTTGGCTTATGGGTGGGCCATCAGTATTTCTCTTTCCTTCTAGATGGGCCGTGCACAGTTCTCTCCTAGGGCCCTGGCAGAGGCTCCCGAACTCCGTTCTTCCCTGCCCTCCACCCTTAGAGGAGCAGATGTAGCACAGGGAGGGAACAATGCCTGCATTGTAAGCCCAGCCGTCCCACACAGCTCCGTGCTTCCCTCCCCACCACAGAGGCTGCCCCCATGGTGCCAGAGCCGTCGGCCCACTCCTCTGCCCACTCAGGCTCAACCTTGCCAGACCCTAGGGGCAAACAATGCCTGCTTGTACTCAGGCACTGGTCTCCTTCTTGCAAGGAAACTGACCTCCCTTTGCACAATAGCCTTTGGCCCATCTCTGACTTAGGAAGGCGGGGTTCTCTCTCTAAAGCTGTGTCCTTGGCACTGGAAGAAGGGACAGCCACCTCAGTTTCAAGGGATCTGGTGGAAGTGACTTGGGTCTATTCCTTCTGCTCATGAGGCTTAAAGTGGTCTTGACCGTAAAATGAAGGAGAAACATCAGAGCAACGATGGTGAGCCCCATGCTTCAGAACTGTTCTTCTGGAAAAGCCCATAGTCTCTACAGCAGTGCTCCTTCGTGAGCACCCATACTGTGGGCTGAAGAAAACATCTCCGCATCAGGCAGTTGATGTAAAATCCAGCACACAAACTTTCTGACATGAGAAGAGGATTTCTTCTACTTCCATGACACTCAACATTCTCTAAAGCTCATCCTCATCCATTTTCTTTGAGGGAGGTGGGAATATAAAACAGGGAAACTGAAGCCCAGGGACGGAGGGTAGTTAGTAAGTTTGGAACTGGGGCTTTGGAATCTAGGTCATCAGTCTCCTGGACAAAATTGCGTTCTTTTTACCACACCACACTGAGCTTAGGAGACAGCATGGAGAGTGCAGGAAACGAGCAACTCCAGGGACGTAGAAGAGGGTCACAGGGGACCAGCCTGGAGGGGCTCTGCACACAGTAGAGCGGCTCTGGGTGGAGCTTATGAAGTAGAAGCAACAGAGGACTCGGAGATTTCTTCTGAGTTAGCTCTGTGCCAGAGCGTCTTTACGGTTTCCCTCAGGAGTCTCTCGCCCCCGGGTTCTTGGGTGTCTAATAGGACTGAGAAGACTGCTCCAAGCTGAGCATTTGTGAGAAGCCGTGGACTGAGGGCAGCTGCTCCAAACTGGATTGTAATTGCTGGCAGATCGCAGATCACTTTGATTAGAGATTGATAGTCTATGTTTTCCCCTTCTAATGGGCCCTCACTGTTTCTCCCTTCTCATCTGGGGCGATCAGTAGTTTTCCATTGCTCTCCATTCCCTCAGGAAAAAGTTCAATCAATTCCTGCAAGATGACATACAAGGTCCTTCTGGGCCTGTGTTGGACCCTAGCCCCTGGCCCTCCTCCCCACTGCTTCTCCTCTGACTCCCACCCTGACCTTTTATACAGAACTTTATGAAGTGTCCTAAGTGGAGTATGTGGTTTTATGCAACCGTGCTTTTCTCCACACTGTGCCCTCTGCCTGGAATGCCTTTCCCCTGCAGAGCTTGTATGCATTCTTTAAGACCCAGCTCAAACAAATCTATCTTCCTCAGTAGAATGTCCACGAATCCCACTTCTGGTCTTTCTGCCACCACCGCCTCTATTATAGCACAGAGTACTCTGGTCATGGGTCTCTCTCCCTCGCTAGACAGGGGTCTTAGAGGACGAGGATCAGGCCTGATTCATTTTGGGGTCCTTGGCACCAAGCAGGGGTCCGAAGGCTTGCTGAGCGATCTGTCATGGGGTTTTCTCTGGACTTCTGGCATAAATTCCCTCCTACTGGGCTCCAGGCCATTGCCACACAGTAGCTAGAGTATTGTTTTAAAAACATTGGTGGCACCATATTGCTCATCTGCTTAAAATTCCTCAGTGGTCTCCAGGTGCATTCTGGGTAGAATCTTTATGATGGTGGCCCCTGGCTCCCTCTGATCTTACTGTGCATGTCACTAGAGCCACACCGGGTCCTCTCAGTTCCTGGAACATCTCTTCCCGCTTGTAGAACTTCCCTTCTATCCAGAGGGCTGCTCCTCCGGTGTGACATGCCCGAGCCAGCCTGGCTCCTTGTCAGCCGGCCTAGCCTGCGAGACGGCGGACCTCGGGTTCTGGTGCAGGAACTTGGTGCGCCACGGGCTGGCTGACCACTACTAAGGCTAACCTGTGTGTGCCCGTGAGCCGAGGTGGTCATTGCCCTTTAAAACAGTGAGAAGAAGAGAAACAAAGTGGTCTGGGGCCTTGAGGAAGCACAGCAGAGGAAAGAAAAGGAAAAAAGGAGTCAATCAGTCAGACTCTTACCAGATCTAAGTCCAAATTCTGGCCCCACACTCGTTAGTTGTGGAATTTTGGACAAGTTACTTAGTCTCTGTAACCTTAGTTTTCTCACCTGTAAAATCGGGTTAATAATGGTTCTTGCCTCATGGTGTTAGTGTATGTGATGAAGTTTAGCACAGCACCTGCTCCGTAAGTCCCCGACTCTCTTTATAATTAATTAGAAAACACTGTGCATATAACTATATAAGCATTTATTCAAAATCACTCCAGAATCTCTCTTTCCTTCCCATTTCTTCCTTTCTCTCTCTCTTCTCTCCCTTCCTCTGTCCTTTTCCCTCCCCTCCCCTTCCTCCTTCCTTTCTCCTTCCTTCCCTCCCTCCTTCCTTTCTACTTCCTTCCTTCCCTCCTTCATTTTTCCTTCCTTCCTTCCTTCCTTCCTTCCTTCCTTCCTTCCTTCCTTCCTTCCATAAACTATGTTAGGTGCCTACTATGTGCCAGGCAATATCCAGGATCTGGGAAAAGATTTTGTCAAGAATAATGTGTGTTTTGTTGTGTTTTCTTGTCCACATCCCTGGGTGAACTTTGAATTTGTCTATATGACTTAGCCTCAAATGACAGACCCAGCAAATCTGAGACGGTGAGGGGTGGTGGGAGGGGTGGATGAAAAGGTTCTGAGGATGAAAAGGCTTCAGCTGGGCCTCCCGAGCGATCTCTCCTCTCCACCCACAGCCCAGCAGGAAGTCTCCACTTGTGATATGAAAATGCCCTTTCAACAGCACCAGTATAAACTCAGATGTTTATAACAGTTGCTTAATTTCAGGAACAGAGATATATTTTGCCAAGTTGTGATCCCACTGGGCTTCTGAGCAGTCTGAACTTGGAATGAAATCCAAACCATGAAGTCTTAAACTCTTGAAACTGAAAATAAAAAAAGGGTGGGGGGAGTGATATCCAGGTTCAAAGAAAAAAGCTTCACCAGGATCCTGGATGAAGGAGTTGATCTAAAATATAATCATCCAAAAATAATATTCGGAAGGTTTCCTTTAGTAGAATCAGAGACCTATTGGCAAAACTTTCTTTGTAACAGAGACACAAAAAGGTAGTGTAGGGGAACGGTTCTCCTTTCCGGAGCAGTCGAGTTGTTTTGTGATGTCACCTCCTAAGAGGAAATGTTTTTCTTTTTTGACTAGGGATGATCATCTATGGCAAATTGATTTATAAGTTTGAAAATCAGTTATATTGCTTGCATTTTAAAGGTGTAGTTCACAATTACCCTGTCCCAAGGCAGAGAGGCCTTAAAATTAAGTGCGGCCAGGGGCGCCTGGGTGGCTCAGTGGGTTAAAGCCTCTGCCTTCAGCTCAGGTCATGGTCTCAGGGTCCTGGGATCGAGTCCCGAATCGGGCTCTCTGCTCGGCAGGGAGCCTGCTTCCCTTCCTTTCTCTCTGCCTGCCTCTCTGCCTACTTGTGTTCTCTCTCTCTGTCAAAAAAAAAAAAAAAAAAAAAAAAGTGCGGCCAAAGACTATTAGCATGGCTCAAAGCAGATTGGCAGTTCCTAAACAAACTGGGATCATGAAGGGTCGTTACTCTGATGTGATATTTCCTACTCCTTCTTCAGGATGCAGGTCAGATTTTAGCTTCTCTGTAAAATGTTCCTGTTCCTCTTCCCCTCAGCCTGTGTCTGCCCATTTCCTCAGGCCTATTTTCCTCCTTACTCCTACCAGCCACCTCCTGCTTCTGGTTTGTGGCCTTGCATTAGATCTGCTTGTCCCACCCCTTGCCTCAGTCTGCTGTCTTCAGGACCCTCTCATAAAGCCTGAAATGTCTGGGGAAAGGGTGTGGGGCGGGGAGTGGTAGCTAGTCCAAGGGGATGGGCATTTCCCCATTCAATACCACTCTGACTCGGGGGTGTCTTAGTCTACCTGCCTGCTTGCTTGTGGGGAAGAATAAGGGGCATGGTCCCTGCACCAGTCCCTGGGAGGGAGTGCTGGCTAGGACAGGAGTCTGAAAGCTCTAGAAGGAAGAACTGTGCATGCAGAGCCTCTCTCAGGGATCAGACTTGGCTTGGCCAGCTTTACCAGTCCTGGAGTGGAGAAGGAGAGGTTGCAGGAGACAGTTATGCAGGCCTGAGTGGACTCAGACCATTGGTGTGGTGAGGCCTGGGACCGCAAGGAGGGTTGCTTGGGTGAAGAGAGGATCATGTTTTTTTCTGTGTGTGTGTGTGTGTGTGTGTGGTTTTTTTTTGTTTGTTTGTTTTGTTTTGTTTTGGTCTTTTTTGTTTTAATTTGTGTCTTCTGATTTAAAAGTTTTTTTTTTATATGAGTATAGCTGACACACAATGTTGCATTAATGCTGGTGTATGACATGGTGATTCAGCATCTCTGTATGTCATGATATGCTCACCACAAGTGTAGGGACCATCTGTCACCATACAGTGCTGTTATAATAGTGATGATATTCCCTAGGCTGTGCCTTTTATTTCTTGACTTATTCATTCCATAATTGGAAGCCTGTATCTCTCACTCCCCTTCACCCGTTTTGCCCATCCTTCTACCTTCCTTCCTTCTGGCAACCATCAGTTTGTTTTCTGTATTTATAGGTCTAATTCTGCTTTCTGTTTATTTACTTGTTTTATTTTTTAGATTCCACATGTGAGTGAATCACATGGTACTTGTTGTTCTCATTATTTCATTTAGCATAATACCCTTGTGAGCTTATGGTTTAAGTTCTGTCATGGCTGCCCCAGAAGTTGGGCCCATAAACCTAACTTGGTAGGACTGGAAGAGGCTTCTGGAGGAGTAGGAACTAAAACCCTAGAGCTTCATGGGGTGGTAGGCTCATTATGGGGCCGTGGAGGGAGAATCTTACCCCTCTGAGGCTAGACCCTTCCTGTTTTCTGGCTCCGGATTCAAGAACCATCCACAGTTCATTCCAACATAGGGCCATCTGTCATGTTCTCTGCTTTCAAGCCTAAAGTCTGGCATGGGCAGAGAGGGAGAGGAATGCACGCTTCCTGGGCTAGGAAACGTGGCTTTAAGAAAGGACTCCAGTGTGAGGCTTTTATGGTTGTGCCCAGTATGGTGGTTTTACAACAAGTTTGCATTTTACTTGACACTACCCTTCCAAAGGTGGAACCTAAACTCCTTTTGAATGTGGGCTGCCTTTTAGACCCACTTCTAACTAATAGGATGTGCCAGAGGGGATGGTGCATGACTTCTGAGGCTGGGTTTGAAAAAGCTATACAACCTCTTAGAACCCAAACCGCCATGTTGTAGGGAGCCCCGGCCACAGGGAGAAGCTCTGTGTGGGGATTGGAGCTGACAGAGCTAAAGTCTCAGCTAACAGGCAGCTTCCGTTGCCAGACATTAAATGAGAGAGCCTTCAGATACAATGAGATGAGCTGTTGGCCCTGCTCACTGATGCCACCTCCCACCCCATGCTCCGCCCAAACTGAAGATTTATGAAAGATACAAATGTTGCATTGTTTTAAGTCACTAAGTTTTGGGGTAGTTTGTTCCATAGCAATAGGTAACTGGAACATAAAATGCCAGAGTTCTCTGGCTTCTGTCCTTTGTTAGACATGTTGGTACGTTGTCTTCTGTCCCCTGGCAGAAGAATGGTTCAGTAAATCATGGCACACTCAAAATGCAGAATGTCATGCGGCCATTAAAAATGCCATTTTTGAAAAATTTCTAATGACTTGAGAAAATGCTCTTTTCACAGTATTGAATTAAAAAATCTAAGTGAAACATTGCATGCGTGATAGACTCCCAGTTCTGCTTTTAAAATACGTGCATAGGAAAAGCACTGAAAGGGTACCCACATATAGGATGAAGTGGTAGTATTATATTTTTAATTTTTATCCTTTCCAATTTTCTGTAATGCATATATTCTGTTCTCATAATGAGAAAAAAGGTCACACTAAAAGAGATGATATGTGCCTTTCTTTTTTTGTCACACTAAACATGGTATCATTTTCTCATCCTTAATTTCCAGTTTCCAGCTTTGTCTAGGGGGAGATTTCATATTCATTCCAGGAAACTGTTATAATAGTAAATGAAAAACTAGCTTAGTCAAAACAAACGTAGATCAAGTTTTCATCTGACTTTTGAAAAAAATTAGTCCTTTCATTTCTCCCTTCTCCTCTTCTCATCTGTAAGCGTGACTGAACCATGTTGTATCCTACTGAGGGTCAAAGTCTTCTCATAACTTCATGCTTTCTGAACAGTCTCTTGTAGCTGCCTCCGTGCTGCTCTGATTCCCATTCCCAAACTTATGATTTCTCTCTCTCTCAGGAGTAAGAAATATCTTTCTGGAACCATGCCTCTAAAAGGTACACATGCTGTGCAAAATTAGTCTCCAGATGAAAGCTTCCTCTCTCGTTCTCTCTCTCTCTCTCTCTGTATGGCCCTAACTCAATGTTGTAATCCAGGAGATAGTAAATGAGTCAAATCATGTTAGACTTGGAAGAAACCCCATAGATGATTTGATTCTATGTCTTTCTTCCAAAAGAAGGAAACCCAGTGGTACTCCCAAGATCCCAAAATGAATGATGACCAACCAGAGTCAGGGCCAAGTTTTTCTGACTGGAGACAGCAGAGCCTGGTAGAAAGAGTGAGGCTGTTGGTACCAGACACGCTTGGGCTCAAGCCTTTGCACTTCCAGTTACTGACTGTGAAGCTGGGCAAAGTTACTTAATCTCCAAGCCTCACTTTCCCCATCTGTAAAGTGAGGAGAATAGCATGTTCTTTGAAGAACGGCTGTGATGTTAGAAATACTATACTACATTTTCCCTTCACATGATCAAAAGACAGAGTGGCTCTTGCTAGGTTTTCTTTGAGCACATAATTTCTTCAGAGGAATCAATTCAAGGATCACTGATACAGACACATACAAGCCCAAGAAACAAATATAGGCATTTTTGTAGTCCACAGTTTTAAACACCTGAGTTAACAAATATCTCTTTCAGGCCAACAGCACCCTCCTCCCAATCAATCCAGCCACTTTACTTCTTATTACCTGGTGGTTTGCCATTGCCTCTTCACCTCATTTGTACCCTGTGCTAAATAGTGTCATTCTTCTCCTGCTGTTTCTCGTTTAGTTTGCTTCCTTTTAAAAAATTTTTAATTAACATATAATGTATTATTAGCCCCAGGGGTACAGGTCTGTGAATCGCCAGGTTTACACACTTCACAGCACTCACCATAGCACATACCTTCTCCAGTGTCCGTAACGCCACCACCCTCTCCCTGCCCCCCTCCCCCCAGAAACCCTCAGTTTTGTTTTGTGAGATTAAGAGTCTCTTATGGTTTGTCTCCCTCCCAATCCCATCTTGTTTCATTTTTTCCTTCCCTACCTCCCAAACCCCCTACTTTGCCTCTCAACTTCCTCATATCAGGGAGATCATATGATAATTGTATTTCTCCGATTGACTTATTTCACTCAGCATAATACCCTCTAGTTCCATCCATGTCATCACAAATGGCAAGGTTTCATTTCTTTTGATGGCTGCATAGTATTCCATTGTATATATATACCACATCTTCTTTATCCAGTCATCTGTTGATGGACATCTAGGTTCTTTCCATAGTTTGGCTATTGTAGACATTGCTGCTATAAACATTCGGGTGCATGTGCCCCTTTGGATCACTACATTTGTATCTTTAGGGTAAATACCCAGTAGTGCGATTGCTGGGTTGTAGGGTAGCTCTATTTTCAACTTTTTTGAGGAACCTCCATGCTGTTTTCCAGAGCGGTTGCACCAGCTTGCATTTCCACTAACAGTGTAGGAGGGTTCCCCTTTCTCTGCATCCTCGCCAGCATCTGTCGTTTCCTGACTTGTTAATTTTAGCCATTCTGACTGGTGTGAAGTGGTATCTCATTGTGGTTTTGATTTGTATTTCCCTGATGCCGAGTGATGTGGAACACTTTTTCATGTGTCTGTTGGCCATCTGGATGTCTTCTTTGCAGAAATGTCTGTTCATGTCCTCTACCCATTTATTTTATTATTTTTTAAAAGATTTTTTTTATTAATTTATTTGACAGAGAGAGATCACAAGTAGGCAGAGAGAGAGAGAGGGGGAAGCAGGCTCCCTGCTGAGCAGAGAGCCTGATGCGGGGCTCGATCCCAGGACCCTGAGATCATGACCTGAGCCGAAGGCAGCAGCTTAACCCACTGAGCCACCTAGGTGCCCCCATTTCTTGATTGGATTATTTATTCTTTGGGTGTTGAGTTTGATAAGTTCTTTATAGATTTTGGATACTAGGCCTTTATCTGATATGTTGTTTGCAAACATCTTCTTCCATTCCTTCGGTTGTCTTTTGGTTTTGTTGACTGTTTCCTTTGCTGTGCACAAGCTTTTGATCTTGATGAAGTCTCAATAGTTCATTTTTGCCCTTGCTTCCCTTGCCTTTGGTGATGTTTCTAGGAAGAAGTTGCTGCAGTTGAGGTTGAAGAGGTTGCTGCCTGTGTTCTCCTCAAGGGTTTTGATGGATTCCTTTCTCACATAGAGGTCTTTCATCCATTTGTAGTCTATTTTCATGTGTGGTGTAAGGAAATGGTCCAGGTTCATTTTTCTGCATGTGGCTGTCCAATTTTCCCAAAACCATTTGTTGAGGAGACTCTCTTTTTTCCATTGGATATTCTTTCCTGCTTTGTCAAAGATTAGTTGACCATAGAGTTGAGGGTCTATTTCTGGGCTCTCCATTCGGTTCCATTGATCTATGTGTCTGTTTTTGTGCCAGTACCATACTGTCTTGATGATGACAGCGTTGTAATAGAGCTTGAAGTCTGGAATTGTGATGCCATCAACTTTGGCTTTCTTTTTCAATATTCCTCTGGCTATTTGAGGTCTTTTCTGGTTCCATATAAATTTTAGGATTATTTGTTTCATTTTTGAAAACATTTCAACATTGCAAACATTTGTTTGAAAACAGTGAATGGGATTTTGATAGGGATTGCATTAAACATGTAGATTGCTTTAGGTAGCACAGATGTTTTCCCAGTATTTGTTCTTCCAATGCAGGAGCATGGAACATTTTTCCATTTCTTTGTGTCTTCCTCCATTTCTTTCATGAGTACTTTATAGTTTTCTGAGTACAGATTCTTTGCCTCTTTGGTTAGGTTTATTCCAAGATATCTTATGGTTTTGGGTGCAATTGTAAATGGGATCAACTCCTTAATTTCTCTTTCTTCTGTCTTGTTGGTTGGTTTACTCTACTTTTGTACCCATTTTTAAGTATAATCCTTTTCCTTCTTCTGTATCTTCTGACACATGTCAGTTGCCTCAGAAAAATCCCTCTTTATTTTATCCATAAATTAAAAAAATCCCTACATCCTGGAAGGCATGTATGAAAGTACTTATGTTCATGATTCACTTGTGTGCAGGAAATGAAATCACATGCTTTTTTCCCAATGTTATTAGATTGTAATAAAACATTATTAAAAATGAAATAAAATTTTTCATCCCTCAGATTGGCAAGAATAACAAAGACATATTATCTATTGTATGGGTAAAGTTGAGAAATTTATATTATTATATACTATTATGTTAGTGGTAATTAATATATAAAGTATTAAATGCACTATTATCTTGCATCAATAACTAATTTGATATAGCCCTTTTGGAGAACATTTTGTTTCTATTTATTGAAGTAGAAAATGTGTTTATCCTTTATTTGGATATATGTACAAAGAGGCATGTCTAAGAATACTTACTAAGGCATCATTATTATTATTTTTAAGTAGACTCCACACACAGTGTGGAGCCCAATGTGGGGCTTGAACTAATGACCCCGACATTAAGACCTGAGCTGGGATCAAGAGTCAGATGCTTAACTGACTAAGCCACCCAGGTGGCCCTAAAACATTTATAGTAAAAAAACACAAATGTTTCTTGGTAGGGAAATGACTAAATGAATTATGGTTCATTCATTTCATGGAATACTCTGAAGCAGTTAAAAAATAAATGTAATAGATCAATGTTGGCCAACATGGAAAGGTCTCTAGGACATAGGGTTATGTGAAAAGCACAAGTTAATGAACAATACATATGGTATGATACTATTACATAATAAGTACTTACATAAAAAAGATGTGGAAGGATATGCTTCAAATGGGTAGAGTTTTGTGGTTTTTTTTTGAGAGGAAAGTGGTTTTTTTTTTGGGAACAAATTTTAAATAAAATATAGGGTGTTTTTACTTGTAAAATGAAAAAAAACCCAACACTTTAAAATGAAATATGACTAAAAGACATAAAAACTCCCCATGTGATTTTGATGTTCATACAGATTTAGAGACCAAAATATGTATTTTTTTGCTATGTAGCAAATTACCTCAAAATTTAGCAGCTTAATGTAACACACATCTGTTACATAATACTTTTTTGGGCCAGGAATCCAGGTATGGCTTACCTAGACCCTCTGCTTTTGGATCTCTCAAAAGGCTGCTCTCAAGGTGTTTTCTGGGGCTGTGATCTCATTCCGTTGGTCTATTGGGAAAGGCTCTGTTTTTAAGGTCACTCACATGGTTTTTGGCAGAATTCGTACTCTCATAGGCTTTGGATTAAGAGCTTCAGTTGGGGGGCGCCTGGTTGGCTCAGTGGGTTAGGCCACTGCCTTTGGCTCAGGTCATGATCTCAGGGTCCTGGGATCGAGTCCCTAATCGGGCTCTCTGCTCAGCAGGGAACCTGCTTCCCTCTTTCTCTCTCTGCCTGCCTCTCTGTCTACTTGTGGTCTCTCTCTGTCAAATAAATAAATAAAATCTTTTAAAAAAAAAAAGAGAGCTTCAGTTGGTTCTTCATGGGTTTTAGGTGAAGGCCACTATAATTTCCTTGCTATGTGACCCTTTCCAGTGGGACAGCTTGCTGCGTCAAAGTGTGTTAGCTGGGGAGGCAATAGAGAGAAGGCCAAAGAGAGATGAAGTCAATAGACTTCCTGCAAGATGGGAGTCAGTCTTTTGCAACCTTATCATGGAAATGACATTCCATTACTTTACTCATTAGAAGCAACTCACTAGGTCCAGCCAGCACTAAAGAGACAGCAGATTACACAGTGGGACAAATACCAGGAGAGGAGATCACTGGGTGCTATATAAGATCCCATTTACCACAGAAACTTCTGGCTTAGGTAATTAAGAAAAAAAAAATCTAAAAATGAACTTGTTTTTGTCAAGCACCATCATTCAGATTTTAAATATGCTTATTCAATTGCACTTCTACTTTAATTATAATAATTACTTAACATTTTTATACCTTAATGTATTTCTTAAACAATATCTCATAGTGGTTAAATATACCTTTATGGACCAGCTTAGGAACTCCATCATCATCTAGGTCAGAGTTTCTGCGGGAAAATGCATTTGTATTCTGTACAGCATTTCTGCATGTTGTGGGGACATCGTTCACTTCTACACTGAGGCCATAGGACCACTGAGGCTAGAAATCAAAATGACCAATATCTGTTCAGATCTCTTTCTCATTGCAGAATTTGCTTGTAATGGGTGTCTGTTTCAGTTCACATTGCTGTAAAAATACCACCCCAAAACTTAGCACCTTAAAACAACAACTGTTTTATTATTGTTCATGAGTTGGTGATTGACTGCAGTCAGCTGTTGGGACCAGATGGCTGGAGCAGGATGATACAGGCTGACGTCACTCACATGTCTAGTGACTGGCAAACTGGTTGTTCAGCGGGGAGAGCTCTCCTCTACTCCATGTGGTCTCTCATTCCCCAGGGATCGAATCTGGCTTTCTGCGTAGGATAGGCTGAGGGCAAATCTCACTGGTCAAAGCAAGTTACATGGCCAACCCTGGAGTCGAGGGGGCTACGGAAGGGGAGACCTGAGTGACTTGGGGCCATTACTGAATATTACTGCCACAGCGTCAGAAGTTTTCAGAATCTTTTGTCACTTTCTTGTTCCATTCTATTTTGTTAAACACAGCCACCAAAGGAGTCGCTACACTTTTGGGTCTCAGTAGGGAGTGTATTTCACTGAGAACTGATCTAGTCCTTGTCCAGAGCTAGGCCAGGGCTATTGCAGTTTGATAAAGTAATTCCTTTTTTTTTTTTTTAAAAGATTTTATTTATTTATCTGACAGTGAGAGAGAGTGAGAGAGCATGCAAGCAGGGGGAGCGGCAGGCAGAGGGAGTAGGAGAAACAGGCTTTCTGCTGAGGAGGAAGGCCAGTGCAGGGCTGGATCCCAGGACCCTGGGACTATGACCTGAACCCAAGGCAGATGTTTAACCAGCTGAGCCACCCAGGCGCCTGGAGGAAGTAAATTTGAATGACATTTCTTCTGTTCATCCCTATACTCTAAGCTCTATCCTCAGAGCAGTGAAAACCAGTCAGCATCACCATGCATACCTGGACTGCAGTAACTCAGCCACCTGCAAGGAAAAAGGGTCACCAAGTAACAGTTTAATGTCATGCCTTTGACTTTTATTCATGGTCAATATGAGAAATGACCACTGGAAGAAATCTGTGTATCTTCGGTAGAATCAATGTAGAGGATGCTCACTGGGAATGCAGAGGAGAATCATTGGGAATGATTTTCAGTGTCCCTCACATGACATGCCAAATGATAAATTCCTTCCAGAAATTAGTATCAGGAAAATGCTTATCTCACTTGAAAAAGGGAAATCAATTAGTCTTCCTTTATAAGGCATTAAGAGTTGATAACCTTTCTTTTTTTGGCTTTGGTTGGTAGAAATAAGGAAAGTTAAATGTAATATTTTATTATAGTAGCTCTATTAGCCCAGTTAGCTATGGCTTTTCATATTTATTTCCCTCTCTTTACCAGGTGATATCTTTCTGTTTTAATCCTAATTTTCGTGGAAGTGTTTTGGGGATAAAACTACAAATACATGAACAAACAGATAAGCATATTAAGCCATCTGTTTTGCTGCTAACAAGTTGTGTAATCATTTAAAGATTTATTATTTGAGAGAGAGAGAGAGAAAGAGAGAGCAAGTCGGGGGAGGGGCAGAGAGAGAGAATCTCAAGGAGACTCCACACTGAGTGTGGAGCTCCAGTGGGAGCTTGATCTCACGACTCCGAGGTCATGACCTGAGCCGAAACCGAGAGTTGGCTGCTTAACTGACTGAGCCACGCAGTTGCTCCAAGTTGTATAATAATTTAAAGAACAATCATCATGTGGTTATTAAAAAAAAATTTCCCTTTGGCAGATAAGGCCGAGATAAGATTGGGCTAAGTGATCTTTTTCATCCCTTTGGCTCTTAATAACTCCTGGACTGTTTCTCCTCTGACTCTTCCTCTTGAACATTTTATTTTTATGATTTATTCCAGCTATTAAATGTCTTCAGCGGCTTAGCAGAAAAAGGTACATTTGGACCTCTTTCAGCGTGGTTTAAAATCTTTTCAAATATTGCGAGTTTGGCAAAAAGTGATGGCTATTGGCAAGCCTTTGTGCCTGGTTGCTAAGATCCAGATGTGTCCCGTGTTTCCAGGGAAGTGTAAAGCATATGGCGCTGATTCCTAGTACAGCTCCCCCGCAGTGTTTGTCAGAACCCACTGGACACCTATGAAACCTCTATGACTTGACATATAAAAGGCTTTAAGTTCGATGTGCTTTTAAAAGAACTTAGATGCTAATAGTTACCAAAAGGTAACCATTGACTTCCAACCAAACACTTTCCTAATGGTCATTAGGGGATAATTTAGCTTTTAGACCCCACTCTGGGATTCTGTCATTTAGACTGACTGATTTGTTGTACAGAAAACTTTCAAATTTTTATTTACTTTATTTTTTATTTTTTAAAATTAAAATTTTAAAAGATTTTAATTATTTGAGAGAGAGAAAATGGGAGAGTGAGTGCATGGGGAGAAGCAGAGGGAAAGGGACAAGCAGACTCTATGCAGAGCACAAAGCCCAAAGCGGGGCTTGATCTCAGGGTCCTGAGATCATGGCCTGAACTGAAACCAAGAGCTGGAGGCTTAACTGACTGAGCCACACCGGTGCCCCCAGAAGACTTTCTAAAAAGAGACTTTGGATTGGAGTTTCTCATGAAAGCCTATTAGAAAGTAATCTAGTTTGTTACTTCTGTGCGATTAATTGCTGCTATGGAAGCTTAAGGAAGTGTGGATAATTGTGCTGTAGCCTCATGGTTTCATGGCTAAGAGATAAGTTATGGATATCAAACCCCACTCCCGCCTCTCTCTCTGTGACTTTTCTAAGCTTAGTTCCTGATGTTTTAAATATATTTTTTTAAGATTTTTATTTATTTATTTGACAGAGATCACAAGCAGGCAGAGAGGCAGGCAGAGAGAGAGAGAGGAGGAAGCAGGCTCCCCGTCCAGCAGAGAGCCCCATGTGGGGCTCGATCCCAGGACCCTGAGATCATGACCTCAGCCGAAGGCAGAGGCTTTAACCCACTGAGCCACCCAGGCACCCCTTAGTTCCTGATGTTTTAAGAGTGGCCATAACTATACCTGTTGTAGAAGTGTAAGTAGGAAATGCACGTAAACCGCTTAGTGCAGTACCTGGCAGTATACACTTAATAACCATTAGCTATTATTTTTTAAAAATGATTTTGTTTATTTATCTGACAGAGAGATCACAAGTAGGCAGAGCAGCAGGCCGAGAGAGAGAGAGAAAAACAGGCTCCCTGCCAAGCAGAGAGCCCGATACAGGCCTCGATCCCAGGACCCTGAGATTATGACCTGAGCCGAAGGCAGAGCTTAACCCACAGAGCCACCCAGGTGCCCCAACCATTAGCTATTATTAATGCCATATTATTATTAATGTTAAATTACATAGGATCAGGCCTATCCCCCCCTTTGTCTCCCTCTTTATGTGAAAAGGATTTATTGAGATTAAAATGAGCTGAGTGCATTTAGGATTGCTGGTAGTTCAGTTCTCATATGTATGTGTAAAAGGAGCCAGAAGATCTGGGCTTCTGTGTTGATACCTT
Source organism: Mellivora capensis (assembly GCA_004024625.1). Taxonomy (NCBI): domain Eukaryota; kingdom Metazoa; phylum Chordata; class Mammalia; order Carnivora; family Mustelidae; genus Mellivora; species Mellivora capensis. The sequence continues at coordinate 58,565 of PISX010002253.1, read as the reverse complement.
ACCAGCTGTGTTACGTTGAACAAACATGTTTCTTTACATGTTCTGCTTTTCAGGGTAGAATGTCAGTTTTCCTGCCAATCTGGCGGGTATGTGAAGCACAGGGCTCCCCACTGAGTCACCAACATAGTATGCCTTTCCACGAATAAGCCGGCAAAACTCTGATAGCAAGACTTGCCTACGATAATGGTTCCTGAGAGTCCCACGTGGGGTTCTCAGCTGGGAGGTATGTGGAAAATGTTTGGGGTGCTTTGATTGTTACAATGACAAAGGGTGTCGCCCATAATTAACAGGTAGGGGGCAGGGATTCTAATTGTACCGCAGTACAGTGGAGAATTGTGCTGTCCCAAAGACCCATGGCATCCACACTGAGAAATGTTGAATTTGAGGGCAAAGAGAGGGGTCCCTGGTTCAGAGTCATAAGGTTCAGTTGAGGTATGAAGGGCAGTGCCTCCGAAGGAACCGAGACTCTTGAGGTTCAAGGATGTCTTTGCAGATGCTGCCGTTTCCAAGATTCCACTAACAGTGTGGGTACTGAGTCATGTCCTTAAAGCACTATGCAGAAATCACTGGCTTTCCTGGTACATGGCTTCCTTGCTCTTCCGTGCGGGCCATGCTTACCCCTCAGGGCCTTTGCACTGGCTGCTGCTTCTGTTTAGAGCACTGGTGTGGGCAGCACTACCTCACCTGCTTTGCATCCTTTCTCAAAGATACATCAGTGAGGCCTACTCTAAGCACCCAATTTAAAATTGCACTCTACCCAAAACTCTTGATTCCACTTACTCTGCCTTTCCCTCCCCCTCCGATAGTACTTAACCTCTTTTGAAATATTACATTACCTGTGTCGATCATGTTTGTTTTTGTTTTCTGTCTTCCTGCCACTAGAATGTAAGCTCCACAGGTGTGTGTGTGTGAGAGAGACAGAGTGTGTGTGTCTTTAGTTCACAAATGTATTCGAAGCCCTTTATCCAGCGCCTGGCACAGAGTGAGTGCTCCCTAGATATTTTTGAGTGTGTACATGAGTGAATGAATACCAGCAGAAAGAGCTAGAAAACACAATGGTATGGGAGGTCTGGGTCCCGAACACAAGAGCAATACAAAAAAGATTTCAAAAAAGGGATAAATTTGAGAAATATGCAGGGCCTGTGTGAAAAAACTATGACATGTTCTAGAGAAGCATGAAAGACCGGAGTAAATGAGATATTCTCTGATGACTTGGTTTGAGGATTTTCTATTAACAAGAGGACTATAACTTTAATAAAATTTTTAAAAAAGATTTTATTCATTTGTTTGACACAGCACAAGCAGGGGGAGTGGCAGGCAGAGGGAGAGAGAGAAGCAGGCTCCCCGCAGAGCTGCCAGACTAAGGCAGGCAGGGCTTGGTCCCAGGACCGTGAGATCATGACCTGAGCTGAGGGCAGACTGAGACACCCAGGTGCCCCTTTAATAAAATTTTGATTAAAATCTAGAATTTTTTTTGACCTTGACAATACAGTCCTCAAATATTTTTGGAGAATAAATGTGAGAAAAACTCAGAAATGTAAAAAAGAGTAACAAGGAGGGCACCTGGGTGGCTCAGTTGGTTAAGCAACTGCTTTTGGCTCAGGTCATGATCCTGGAGTCTGGGGATGGAGTCCTGCATTGGGCTCCCAGCTCCGTGGGGAGTCTGCTTCTCCCTCTGACCCTCTCCCCTCTTATGCTCTCTCTCAGGTAAATAAAGTCTTTAAAAAAAATAATTGAGTAACAAGAAGAGGCATACCCCAGTTTTACTGAAACCATTTATTGAATAAAGTAATTAAAAGGTGCAGGAGTAATCAGGCAGAGCAATGGAACACAATAGAAACCTCAGAAAAAGACAAGTATGTCTACACATTTAGAGTGGGATAAAGGTAGTATTTTGAATTAATAGGAAAAAGTACAACTAATTAACATTTATTGAACATTATCTACTATCTATGTTATTTACTTCTTGCCACAGAAGGCATGCACTATCATTACCCATTTATTACAGACAAGGGAAGGAAGTACCCTGGCTTGTACATTGCAGAGTTGGGATTTGAACCCAGAGCTGACACCAAAGTTCATACCCTTAACCTCTGCCTTACATGAATAAAAGATACTGGCTAAATGACTTGGAAAATGAGTCACACACAGATTTAAATGTAGAGAATGAAAATGTAGCAGAGCCTTAGTTTTAGGGAATTTTTACAAAATGTTTTTATAATAAAAATTTGAAGCCACATGAATTTTATTTTCTATTTTAAAATAAGTTATATTTATGAATGAGAACACTAGGCAATTATCAGAAAATGAGAGAAAGGAATATTTAAGTAATTTGAGAAATTACTTGCAATATAGGTTAAAAAAAAGCAGTTTTCAAAATAGTGTCCACAGTGTGTTGTTTCTATGAACTGTATTTATAAACATCAACAAAAGACACCCCCCCCCCCCCGCCCCGCCATATAAGTTTTATATATGCGAGGGAAGGTTAGCTAGCACCTCAAGAAATCTATGACTGGTCTTCTCTCTTGTGGGATGGTTTGCTGCTGGTGCCAGGCGGAAAAACGGCCCTCTGGTACCTTGCAAACATAGATGCTTGGGTCTTTTTTGGCCACGGTCATTTCTTTAACCTGTCACTCCTATCAACAAGCCAAAATAATAGCCCGACTTTCTCTGCACTGCCTTCCCACAGGGTTGGACATGTCAAACCCCTTAAAAGACAAATTGGAAGCCTTGTTAACTCTCTTTCGACTCGGCCTTGACTTGGAGCGTTTGAAGGCTGCGGCCGGTTAATGATGTCTGTTTTTGCAGTTCCTCAACTCGGGGCCTTGTTTCTTACCCGGTTGTCAGGCTGATGGGAGGCCGTTCTGAAGCCGTGAGCGTGAAGAAGCAGGGGGGTTCGCGCACCAGCTCCCTGCTCCACCGGGCTCCTCGTGCGGGACGCCCCGGGGTCGGGGGCAGGTGGGGGGGGCGGCGCCCTGAGCCCACTGATGTGCTCGCTCAGTTCCTGCCCCTGCGCAAACAGCACTTAGGACTCTGCGTCCGATTATTTACTAGGAGTCGGCCTGCCTAGTTAAAATTTGGGAACACAGTAAGATCAAACAGCCCCACGGGGCTGGATCGTATTCATCTCTGTGTTCTCAGCACCTTGTACTCGGTGTGATGTTGAGGAAGGAGCCCTGCACCGGGAATTCCCCAGATCTTGGTTGGAATCCTTACTGGCTTGGTAACTCTGGACGAGTGATTTAAGCTTTTTGAGCTGCTTCATTGTCTATAAAATGGCTCTAATGAGAGTCACCTAATGTGAGCATTAGTGAGACTTAGGTATGTGAAGGCACATATGCCAGAGCATGGTATGTGGAAGACTTTCAACTGATGTCCATTGGCCGCGTCAGAGTGAATCCTGGACAGGCTTAATGGCCCCGAGTGGGTGAAGAGGAATCCTCCCCTGTAGTAATCCCTTGTATTGCCACTAGGAGGCGTGCGAGCTCCATGATTATTATTATTTTGGGGGGGGGTCTTTTCTATTCTAAACCAGCAGTATGTGCAATTCTGCAACTTTACGTTTATTATTTAAGAGTTGATGAATGGCCTGCTCCTGCATTCCTTTCCTATTCAAATTATTGTCATAAAATTAAGACAGTGGTGCTGTCTTGTAAAATGTGGAATCCTTTTTGGTTCTTCTTTTTTTTTTTTTTGCTGATCTCTGTTTGGGGGATGAGCCTTGTTAGTTGGCTACCCAAAGCTTAGCCTTCATTTTGTTTTATGTACACTTAATACCCTCAGCCAATACCTTGTGTCTTGGTCCAACAGTTTGAACTGTTTACGGGAAGGGAAGTGAAACTGGTCTTGATCCATTATCTTTTATGCAACCAAGAATGTCTGTCCGTGGCCCCGAATGTGCTGTGGCTCCTCTTTCCTGCCTTTAGAAGAAGCGTTCCCAGTTCCATTTTTGTTAATTGTCTCCGGCTGTGTTCCTTGAGCTGTAGCAGTAAACTTTGGGTCAGAGAGCTGGGTTTGAGCCTCAGAGATAGTTATGTTAGGAAGAGCCTTCATGGGGACGCCTGGGTGGCTCAGTCAGTTAAGCCTCTGCCTTCAGCTCAGCTCATGATCTCAGAGTCCTGGGCTGGAGCCCGGTGTCAGGCTCCCTGCTCAGTGAGGAGTCTGCTTCTCCCTCTCCTTCTGCCCCTCCCCCTGCTCATGCTCTTTCTTTCTTTCTCTCAAATAAATAAGTAAAATCTTAAAAGAAAAAAAAAAAGGAAGAAGAAGAAGAGCCTTCATGGAGGCGTGAGTCCCAGCTACCCGCAGATGGGGAGACGGGGGTCAGGGTGGGGCTAGGACCCTGGGTTTTAGTTTCTTCATGGGTAAACTGAGAGGATGGGGCTGAGTACTTTCTAACACCCTTCCAGCGCTGACATTGTTTCACTTTCAGATCTAGAGGACATGCTTACAAGCCCCATTCTCCAACTCACCTGAGGTCTGTGGATTCTGGTGAAGGAGAGCAGACAGAGTTGTCATAAATTTGAATGTCACTGTGATTTATGGGTGTTGTAGCAACCCAACCCTTGGAGCTATGTTGGGGATCCTCAAAGTAGACATTATGCCTTGGAACAAGCTGTTCTGATGAGCAACACAAGAATACATCAAAGACTCTGGCTCCCCTGTCTGGCTTTGGGGCCCATGGTTCTCCTTTTTATAGTCCTGTGACGTTGGGACAGCATCAACATTTACTTCTATTTGCTAAGCAGGGCAGCGTGCCATGTGAAAGCAATGGTTATGAGTATTCTCATGGAAGCACATGGCCAGCCTAGGAAAAGAGCTCTGTTTTCTGATACATGTGAGGCATTTGGTGTTGACTGCAGCAAGAGTACAGAGGATGGAACCCACACCTGTGTGGGTTTAAATCCTGCCTGCTGTTTACTGGCTGTGTGACTTCAGGCAGGTAGCTGGACCTCTCTGAGCCCTACTCTCCTTCCTGTGACAGGGATAATAATACAACCTGCTGCCCAGGATGGGTTTGAGGCTTGAGAAGAAAGTATTTCTGTGAGGTGTTCATAGAATATGAGACTATTTTTATTTCTTTCATTTTGAAGCCCAAGGGCAATGAAACATGCTTCTCCGTCCTAAAATGGGGGTTTAGGTAGGGTTAAAAAAATGAGGCAGAATAATGTGAGAACTTGAAGAACATCAGTGAGCTCTAGCAGAGTCCGAGTTAAGAATAATTGAACATGAAAAGAGTGATTGGGATTATGTAGGAAAAATAAACAAAATTAGCTAATTGCTAATGTCTCTGAGCTTCTGAGAAAAGGGAGGTCAGAATCTAGAGCTCATTGGGGATTCCTGAAGGGCCAGATTGCCAAGGATAGTATCAAACTGGTGACCATGGCTGCTGCTGCTGCTTTTTTTTAAAAAAAATTTATTTATTTATTTGACAGATCACAAGTAGGCAGAGAGGCAGGCAGAGAGAGAGGAGGAAGCAGGCTCCCCGCCAAGCAGAGAGCCCAGTGTGGGGCTCGATCCCAGGACCCTGAGATCATGACCTGAGCCGAAGGCAGAGGCTTAACCCACTGAGCCGCTCAGGCGCCCCGTGACCATGGCTTCTTATCTTCTGTTGTCAATCTGCCAGAATATTTATCCTCTTTCTGACCCTCTGCTCTATTGGGCCATGCAGACATCTACTGAGCATGCATCATGAACTAGGCATATGTCACTGCTGGGGACACATGGAGGCCAAGGACAGGTCCAGGCCTCCATGGTCTGATAGGGAAGACCCAGGTGAAAAGGCAAGTTCACTATACGTAGGGCAAAGGGCTTCAGCTGAAGCCTCCCCCGGCAAGGAGGGAGGTGTGGGGAGCATCCAGCCCTGTCTTTCAGGCAGGGGTAAGGGGAGACCTGCCCAAGGAGGAAGTGTCTGTGCTGGGGGTGGAGGTTGCTGAGGGCCTGGAGAAGGTCGTGGAGGAGCCAGTGATGGGAGTAGAGAGAGCCAGCTCCCGAGGAGCAGTGTGCTGCCTCTCAGACAGGAGGAGGAGGAGATGGTCAGGGTTGTTGGAGGAGGCTGTTCACCCTTTCTCCTTCCTTCTCATGTCCACCACAAGGGACCAGGTGAGCGCATAAGGAAAACTTAAACCCAGTGGGAAAGCCTTCTTCTGCCTTTAGCTCTAGGAAGATCATTGAAACATATCAATGTCCCATTTTAACCCTGACCTTCATCATCTGACAGCATCATCTTAGAAACGAAAGGACGCGCTTGGAGGAAGTGTACGATCATCAGGGAGCATGCCTATTTAAGTCCGTGGCTTCTCTTCAGGGACTGTCAGGGACAACTCAATTGGCACGCTTTTAAAAAAAATGTTGACACTCAGTGCTTGATAAGTTTCTGTTGAAAACAGCACGTTCGCTGTCTACCAGGAGCAGAGAAAATCCGTATAATGCCTTAGGAGAGCAGACTGGTAATCTATAGCACCAAGCAGTGAAGCTGTGTGTATCCCTGGGCCTGCTCCTGGCCTTAGTCCTGTTCACCTACCCCCTAAAGGAATTAATAGAATCTGCCCCAAGCAAGCAATGCCCCGCTGTGGGCCATACAGGCTGTGCACTGCTCTCTGGGGGTGTCCTTCCCATACACCGGGACATAAATGGCATCCCCGGGAGTTGTGTGCTGCTGCAGTCTTGAGAGCAAGGACCTCATCTTGGTCCCTGTTAGATTCCCGGGGACCTGGAGCTACATCTGGCATACAGTAGGAGTCCATTAAATACTTCTTGACTCAGGGTGGCATTCCAACTCATGAGTCCATTGTCCAGAAATGTAAAATGATCATCCTGAAGATCATACCTAAACTCACATTCGCTGAAACTTTAACCAGGAGAAACACAAGCCTTAAGTATCACTTCTACTATGTGATTACCACCATGCGAAATTGCATATGAATATGAAAACAAGGCCTGAAATGGAATGGGCAAAAATGAAACTAATTCTGTTAGTGTGCTGAGATTATGGGCCATTGCTTTCCATCGTTAAGATGTTTCCAAAAGAAAACGGAGACAGAAATTTTCTGACCACACATATAAGGTTGATTTAAGAAAAACAAGGCAAGATGTTGTTAGTAGTAGAACTGGGTTTAAAGAACTACTTTATTTCACAACTTTTTCTCTCCCTTGGAGTCAATAAATATCCTTCAAGCATCTGTAATCCAGACTTTGTAGATCAGTTCCAAGGCAATCACCAAACTCAAAAGCAGAAGGACTGCCAAGATGGAAACCGACAAGAGTACTTTTGTTTTCAGTATCGATGTGAGAAAGCACGCAAACGAACAGTCAAGAACCACAAAGAGAAAAAGCAAACCCTGGTTTGTTGGGAGCTTTGGATTCACTAACTGACCAGAGATAGAATTCCCTTAGTGAGTTGAGGGAGCAGTGAGGGCAAGCGAAATTGGGCTCTGTGTTTCCTGAGGCAGGACTGTCTTAGCTGGACTTCCTTATTTGCCTGTTTCAGGGTCAGCATCTGTTCCTTCTCGCTGCAGAGGATGGGTGAGTTCCTAGCTGTGGGAGCGGAATCTCCAGTGAGACTTTCTGGGTTCAGGCCTCCATTCCACAAGGGACTTGCGTCCTTAGAGGAAGATGCATTCCTTTTCTGGGTCTAATGTTTTCAGTCTGCGGCTGGCTCATGGGGCTGGCCACCACTGATGGCACGGAGATGCCATATCCAGCAGAAGTACTCAGTGTTTGATGGGGACATGTGGGAGAGCTTGCCAATGTCAAGTCCCAGGCTCTGCCCCCAGCTCTTCTGACTCAGTAGGTCTGGGTGGGGCCTGAGAAAGTGAATTCTAACCAGCTGGTTGGGGGACCACATCTAGAGTAGCGCTGGTGTGCACCTCTCCCAGGTGGGTCTAGAGGGGCTCCTGGGCAAGGACCAGGTTACACTCACTCCTTGCGAAGTAACCCACTTTGATTTAAAAAAAAAAAATTTAAAAAGATTTTATTTATTTTTGACACAGAGGGATCACAAGTAGGTCGAGAGGCAGGCAGAGAGAGGGGGAAAAGCAGGCTCCCTGCTGAGCAGAGAGCCTGATGCGGGGCTCGATCCCAGGACCCCAAGACCATGACCTCAGCCCAAGGTAGAGGCTTAACCCATTGAGCCACCCAGGCGCCCCTTCCCCACATCAGTTTCTTGAGAAGTGGCCTGACAGCTTTAGAAGTTAAGTCCAGGGTCCAATCCCTGCTCTGGCCTTTTCTCATTGGCTGTGGGAACCTCTCTGGGCCTCAGTTTCCTTGTCTGCCATAGGGCTGTTGTTGACCACCTGGCAGAGTTTTTGCAAAGATTAAATGAGACAGTGTTAGGAAAATACCTTGCATAGTGCCAAGCTTGTAGTAGGTGTTCAATAACTGGTGGCTCTTAGTGGAATTCCTTTTGAGATTCTACAGATGACTAAAATGCTATTGAGTTAGGTCTTTAAGCATCTCTAGGGAGGTTCTCAGAGCACCTCTGGGGGGGGTGGTTGGAACTAAAGGTTAGAAAGAAAAGCGGAAAGCGGGAAAACTGATAGAATGTGTTCAACTGCGGCTTGTCAGTGAGCCTAATTTTTGTGTTATCTGAGGGAAAACACTCCTATTCTGTCTCTTCTGTTCCTCCCCACCCTGCCCACCCCTACCCACCCCTACCCTACCTTGTTATTAAGACTTGAAGTCTCTAGAATGCCGTGCACTACCCCAAATGCTTCTGTTCTTAAGGAGAAGCAGCCTCAAGAGGTGACAACATTGTGGGTTTTTAATCAGGCTGATTTGCGTTTGACTTAGGACTCTGCCACCTGCTGTTTGTGTCCTCTCCAGGCTGGTCATTTCAGTTCTCTGAGCTTTAGAGTTCTTTTCTGTAGAGTCGGGAAAGAACACGGGGAACGAGGGCCAGGAAGGTGCTTAGCTCACCGGACTGGCTTGGGGCTCCTGAAGGAGACTCCTGACGGGTAGAGAGGGCATGTTTAGCTCTTGGGACTGAACGCCCTCCTCGGCCAGCCTAGATAGCAGCTACCTCCACCCTGAGCAGAGCTGGGGCGCCCTCCATAGGGATTGCAGCTCCCGAGGGACCAGTACGGGGCAGGAGGCCTTCCTCATAGGGCAGAACTGGGTCTCCGATATTTCACTGGAGTAGTAGCGAGGTCTGGCTGTGTAATCACCGGACCTGATCCCGCTATTATGATCCCGTCTTAATCCTGATCCCGCTATGATGATCAGCGTGACCGTGCCATGTTTGTTTTCTTAGCACCTGTCAGTGTCTGTAATGACTTAGTTAGTCGTTTCTTTTTCTGGCTGTGGCCTCTCAGCACCCCCCCGTCCTGGACTGGGAGCTCCCTGAGGGCTGCGACAAAAATGGCTTGTTTTAACTGCCTGTCCCCTGCGGTATCAATCGGCTGGCAAATAGACCGCTGTCTCCTGCCTCTGCTGTCGATTACTAAGTGCCCATAGCGCAGGGATTCAGGTGTTTTTTTGTTTTGTTTTTTGTTTTGTTTTTGGTCACAAATAGAGAGATCGAGTCCCGTCTCACAGAGATACTGGTGAACATGACGTCAGATAACAGACAGGAAAATGCTTTGCTATAAGCCATATAATACCACGCGCACATGGACTGGAGAAGAAGTAGTTACCTTTTCACTGTGGGTCTCTGATGGATATCCATCTCTGTTCCCCCAACAACCTTCTTGAATTTTGCTCTTTCAATCTGATCAGTGTTGGGGGGACTGGGGAGACGTTAATGCCACCTTCGTTGTAGAACCCGATGAATTCCTGCTACAGTAATTTTAAACTAATTATGCCCCAAGTGGTAAGTTCTTCCATTCTCTGTGAAGACCTGTAACACTTTGTCTTAGAGCAAGAAGTTTTTTGGTTAGGGAGACTGTCTGCTGTGGAGGAATGATCCTTGAACTTAAAACTCAGAGACCTGGGTTTCAATTCTGGTTCTGTCAAATGAGAGGCCTTGGGCAGCTTCCTTCCTTTTAGATGAAAGGCCGTATCAGGGCTAGAAGTTAGGGGTCCTCTCGTCTAGGAAAGGCAGGCTCTAGGCCTGTGAGCCAAATCTGGCTCACCGCCTGTTTGTTTTTTTTTTTTAAGATTTTATTTATTTATTTGACAGAGATCACAAGTAGGCAGGCAGGCAGAGAGAGAGGAGGAAGCAGGCTCCCCGCCAAGCAGAGAGCCTAATGCGGGGCTCGATCCCAGGATCCTGGGATCATGACCTGAACCGAAGGCAGACTCTTTAACCCACTGAGCCACCCAGGCGCCCCAGACCACCTGTTTTTGTAAATAAAGTCACATTGGGACACAGCCATACTCCCTTGTTTACATATTGCCTGCGGCTGCTCTCTTGCTACAAAGGCTGGGCAGGTAGTTGCAGCAGAGATCATGTGGTGTAGAAAGCTGAAAATATTTACTGTCTGGCCATTTACAGAAAGAGTTTGCTGACTTCTGCTCTGGTCCAATATCCCCCTCCCTTTTTTCTTAAATATTGGGAATTCCAGAAAAAGAAAGGAACTGGCCCAAGATCACTTAAAGAATTAGCAAAAGCAAAAAGGCAAATACTTAGAAAAGAACTGCGGTCCAGAGGCTAAACATATCAGTTGTTCTTTTTTTTTTTTTCTTTTTTAAATTTTTATTTTTTATAAACAAATTTTTATCCCCAGGGGTACATGTCTGTGAATCGCCAGGTTTACACACTTCACAGCACTAACCATCATATCAGTTGTTCTGAGGTCATTCAGAGACATTTGAGGTGCTTTCCCCTCTCTTACTTTATATCTGTCCAAATAATACTAGTATTATCACATTTAAATGGTTTCAAGGAACTGAGTGCCTTGGAGAGTCCTATAATGAAACTTTTGCAGTGTGAATCTGACAGATTCATTGTAATGACCAAACAGCCAAAACATCCATCATGTTTTCGTAATAATGTCCCTGATGTCATGATTCATCTGAACTTTACTAATTTGGAAGTTGTGTTAATTTGATGACATAGGCTCTGGTTAAGTTTATCTTTGCCTATTGCCTGGCAAAACGCTTCATTAAGCACGTTGATAATGTAAACAAGATTTGGGGGGAATATGTTTAAATTACTTAAGCGGCTGAAAGACTTTTTAGGGATTGTCAAATTATTTAGAAGCGTTTATTTGAAAATAAATGATTACAAATGATTTCTATCTGCTTATTAATGTATATTCAAGGTCTCTAATTGGAAAATGTTCTGAAGACGTTTAGATGTTGAAAGTAATTTCTCTCAGAATAGTTTGTAACTCAAATTTTCTACTCATTATGATTCCCCTTCCGCTACAGTGGGGCCAAATGAAATATCAGTGTGGGAGAAGACCTTAGAAATGATCAATTATTTCCTAAACCGTAGGTATATTGAGATCATTTAGGTGATAAGGTTAGGTCCTTAACATCAAGTCCTGTAGTGAGAAGTTATTCCCTTTTAAGGTTTCTTTCAGTCTTTTTTGATGAGTCAGGGGAAAGTCTCAGGTGGGTGTTGGAATGTCCTTAACGCCTCCTGACCACTTATGAATCTCCCTGCTTTGGGAACAGCAAATCTCAGGCAGCCAGTCCTCAAGAGACAGCACTTCCCAGACATAATTAAAAGCATTGTTCTTTTTGTCGTATTTACTTTTATGGCTGCCTTCTGTTCTGGCAAGTGATAGTGGCTTCCATTCATGGTAATTCTATCAAGTTTCCTTTTAAAATCAATTTCAAGGAAGAAAAAAGTGAGGAAGTGAGGCAATTTTAACCAAGTACATAAATAGTGCAGATGATGTAGATATGACAAAAATCACAATGTGGAATATTGTGGGTACGGGAAACCAGGAAGACAGGCTCACTTGACAAAAGGTTGGGAAAAATTAATATCCAATGGCCTTATGTATTTATTTATTTTTATTAACATATAATGTATTATTGGTTTCAGGGGTATGGGTCTATGATTCATCAGTCTTAAACAATTCACAGTGCTCACTGTAGCACATGCCCTCCCCAATGCCCAGCACCCAGCCTCCCTGTCCCTCCCACCCGCCTCCACTCCAGCAACCCTCAGTTTGTTTCCTGAGATTGAGTCTCTTGTGTTTTGTCTCCCTCTCTGGTTTTGTCTTGTTTCATTTTTCTCTCCCTTCCCCTATGATCCTCTGTCTTGTTTCTCGAATTCCTCATATCATTGAAATCATAAGGTAATTGTCTTTCTCTGACTGACTTATTTCACTTAGCATAATACCCTCTAGTTCCATCCACATTGTCACAAATGGCAAGATTTTGCGGTTTTTTTGATGGCTGCATAATATTCCATTATATATATACACACCGCATCTTCTTTATCCATTCATCTCTTGATGGATATCTGGGCTCTTTCCATAGTTTGGCTGTTGCAGACATTGCTGCTATAAATATTGGGGTGCAGGTGTCCCTTTGGATCATTTAGTTACATTTGTATCTTTAGGGTAAATACCCAGTAGTGCAATTGCTGGGTTGTAGGGTAGCTCTATTTTCAATGTTTTGAGGAACCTCATGCTATTTTCCAGAGTGGCTGCACCGGCTTGCATTCCCACCAACAGTGTAAGAGGGTTCCCCTTTCTCTGCATCCTCTCCAATATCTGTCGTTTCCTGATTTGTTAATTTTAGCCATTCTGGCTGGTGTGAGGTGGTATCTCACTTGGTTTTGATTTGTATTTCCCTGATGCTGAGTGATGTTGAGAACTTTTTCGTATGTCTGTTGGCCATTTGGTTGTGTTCTTTGCAGACATGTCTCTTCCTGTCTTCTGCCCATTTCTTGACTGGATTATTTGTTCTTTCGGTATTTGAGTTTGGTAAGTTCTTTATAGATTTTGGATACTAGCCCTTTATCTGATAGGTCATTTGCAAATATCTTCTCCCATTCCATAGATTGTCTCTTGGTTTTGTTGACTGTTTCCTTTGCTGTGCAAAAGGCTTTTATCTTGATGAAGTCTCAGTAGTTCATTTTTGCCCTTGCTTCCCTTGCCTTTGGCGATGTTTCTAGGAAGAAGTTGCTGAGGCTGAGGTCAAAGAGGTTGCTGCCTGTGTTCTCAAGGATTTTGATGGGTTTCTGCCTCACATTGAGGTCTTTCATCCATTTGTAGTCTATTTTTTGTGTGTGGTGTAAGGAAATGGTCAGTTTCATTTTTCTGCATGTGGCTGTCCGCTTTTCCCAACACCATTTGTTGAAGAGACTGTCTTTTTTCCATTGGACATTCTTTCCTGCTTTGTCAAAGATTAGTTGACCATAGAGTTGAAGGTCTATTTCTGGGCTCCCTATCCTGTTCCACTGATCTATGTGTCTCTTTTCATGGCAGTACCATACTGTCTTGATGATGACAGCTTTGTAATAGAGCTTGGAGTCTGGAATTGTGATGCCTCCAATTTTGGTTTTCTTTCTCAACATTCCTCTGGCTATTCGGGGCCTTTTCTGGTTCCATACAAATTTTAGGATTATTTGTTCCATTTCTTTGAAAAAAGTTGATGGTATTTTGATAGAGGTTGCATTAAATGTGTAGAATGCTCTAGGTAGCATAGATATTTTCACAATATTTATTCTTCCAATCCAGGAGCATGGAACGTTTTTCCATTTCTTCGTGTCTTCCTCAATATCTTTCATGAGTGTTCTATAGTTTTCTGAGTACAGATTCTTTGCCTCTTTGGTTAGATTTATTCCTAGGTATCTTATGGTTGTGGGTGTAATTGTGAATGGGGTCAACTCCTTAATTTCTCTTTCTTCTTTCGGTGTGTAGAAATGCAACTGATTTCTTTGCATTGATTTTATATCCTGATACTTTACTAAATTCCTGTACAAGTTCTAGCAGATTAGGAGTGGAGTCTTTTGGGTTTGACACATAAAGTATCATATCATCTGCAAAGGGTGAGAGTTTGACTTCTTTGCTGATTCAGATGCTTTTATTTCTTTTTGTTATCTGATTGCTGAAGCTATGACTTCTAGTACTATGGTGAATAGCAGTGGTGATAGTGGACATCCCTGGTGTGTTCCTGACCTTAGTGGAAAAGCTCTCAGTTTTTCCCCATTAGAGGATGATATTTGCTGTGGGTTTTTCATAGATGGCTTTGATGATATCGAGGTATGTGCCCTCTATCCCTATACTTTGAAGAATTTTGATCAGGAAGAGATGCTATACTTTGTCAAATGCTTTTTCAGCATCTATTGAGAGTATCATATGGTTCTTGTTCTTTCTTTTATTAATGTGTTTTATCACATTGATTGATTTGTGGATGTTGAACCAACCTTGCAGCTTAGGAATAAATTCCACTTGGTGGTGGTGAATAATCCTCTTAATGTACTTTTGGATCCTATTGGCTAGTATTTTGGTGAGAATTTTTGCATCTGTGTTCATCAGGGATATTGGTCTGTAATTCTCCTTTTTTGATGGGGTCTTTGTCTGGTTTTGGGATCAAAGTAATGCTGGCCTCATGAGTTTGGAAGTTTTCCTTCCATTTATTTTTTTTGGGACAGTTTCAGGAGAATAGGTATTCATTCTTCTTTAAATGTTTGGTTTGGTAGAATTCCCCCAGGGAAGCCTTCTGGCCCTGGGCTCTTGTTTGTTGGGAGGTTTTTGATTACTCTTTTGATTTCCTTACTGGTTATGAGTCTGTTTAGGTGTTCTGTTTCTTTCTGGTTACGTTTTGGTAGTTTATACCTCCCTAGGAATACAGCCATTTCTTCCAGATTATCTTATTTGCTGCCATATAGTTGCTCATAATATGTTCTTTTAGTTGTTGGTATTTCTTTGGTGTTAGTTATGATCTCTCCTCTTTCATTTATGTTATTTATTTGAGAAAAAGAGAGAGAGTGAGTGAGTGGGGGGAAGAGCAGAGGGAGAGGGAGAGAGAGAATCCTTAAGCAGACTCCTCACTAAGTGTGGCTTGATGTGGAGCTCAGTCTCACGACCCTGAGATCATTGACCTGAGCAGAAATCAAGAGTGAGGCACTTAGCCAACTGAACCATCCAGGTGCCCTGAGTTTCATTCTTTTAAATGTAGCCCTACAGGGGCACCTAGGTGGCTCAGTTGGTTGGGTGGCTGGCTTTTGATTTCAGCTCAGGTCATGATCTTAGAGTCCTGGGATCCAGCCTTGTGTTGGGCTCCCCGCTCAGCAGAAAGTCTACTTGTGGATTCTCTCCCTCTCCCTCTATTCTTACCCGCCCCCCAACTCCTCTCTCTAAAATAAATAATTGAATCTTTAAAAAAATGTAGCTGTGAAGTTTTCCCAACACCATTTATTGAAGAGACTGTCCTTTCCCCATTGTATGTTCTTGGCTCCTTTATCATAAATTAATTGACCATATATGCATGGATTTATTTCTGGGCTCTCTATTCTCTTCCTTTCATCTATGTGTCCATGTCAGTAGCCTATTGTTTTAATACTATCGCTTTATATAATATTTTAAAATCAGAGAGCATGATGCCTCTAGTTTTGTTCTTATTTTTCAAGATTGCTTTAGCTATTCAGGGCCTTTTTTTTTTTTTAAAAGATTTTATTTGTTTGAGAGAGAGTGAGAGAGAGAGAGAGAGCATGAGAGGGGAGAAGTTCAGAGGGAGAAGCAGACTCCCTGCAGAGCTGAGAGCCCAATGCAGGACTTGATCCTAGGACTCCAGGATCTTGACCTGAGCCAAAGGCAGTAGCTTAACCAGCTGAGCCACCCAGGTGCCCAGGGTCTTTTTTAGTTCTATGCAGATTTTAGGATTAGTTGTTCATTTCTGTAAAAAATATCATTAGAATTTTGATCGGGATTGCATATATTCTTAGTAATATCCTAGGAACTATTTGCATTCCCCCTGTTTATTACTTTACAGGGTGACAGTGAATGGAGTAGTCCAGAGGACCTTCTGGAATTTAGGAGAATGG
This sequence comes from Mellivora capensis, assembly GCA_004024625.1. NCBI lineage: Eukaryota > Metazoa > Chordata > Mammalia > Carnivora > Mustelidae > Mellivora > Mellivora capensis. Next base: position 42,679 of record PISX010002253.1, on the reverse strand, counting down.
CCCATGGCCCTGAGATTTCAGACACACTTCCTTGAGCTACACTAGCAGAGATACTGAGGTTTCAGATCTTAGAATCCTGATGGGAGTAGGGGGCTGCAGCAATGGCTTCCTTGGTTTCTGTCCTTCCATGCAGCAGGCCTAGAGGAGATCTTGCACGGTGATTGGGTAGTTGTTTGCCGCATTTCCCCACGTTCTTGGCCTTTGGGTATAGCTGAGACAATGGGTCCTTCCATTGTAGGGTACACCCATTGGCTGTGGCTCTCTGGCATCCCAGGCATGTGGAGCACGGACAGATGTTACCTCTTTGCTTTGAAAGTAAGATGGTGGAGAGAACAAAGGTTTGCTTCTCAGAGTATTACGCCAGGATATATATTTCCTATGCATTTTTCAGATGCCACTTGATCTGCCTGAGCCAGTAATTGTCCCGAAACCACATAGCAGCTCTTATGGCACACGGTAACATCTGTTTTTAACAGTAGCTCTTCAAGTGACACGGTGATCGGCAAATCAGGAGATGAAAGGTCTGATGAGGAAGCTGGCTGGAGATCAGTATCTCCCCTCGGTCCACATTTTGGGATGGCTAAAGCAGGATTGAAATCGTGGTAATAAATTTACAACCACTTACTGAGCGTCTGCTTTGAGCCAGGCACTGTCCTAAGTGCTTTATTTCTCTTGTCCTATTGAATTCTCTCAAATACTTTTGAAGATACATTTTATAGTCCTCAGTTTTCAGATGAGAAAATGATGTTCGAAGAGGTTAAAGTAGTCGCCTCCAGCAGGAAGCAGAACCCGGATTGGATTCCAGGTCTGTCTGATCTTGGAGTCCTTTTTTAAACTGCGTCAGCCTTGACAAAAACCCTGGCTTGTCGGGACACCCTGCTCTTGCCCAAATTACATTATTTATCAACGACACATCGGATTAGAGTCCATTAAGTGAGGAATACTACAGATGGAGCTAGGGGAGGCCTGACATTAAAAGAAAAAGGTGGTGGTTGGCGTGGATTTGGATCTTTGAGGCAGCTGTGCCGTGGTCTCCTGCCCAGCAGGTTGTGGGTTCTTCCAGGAGCAGGATGAGCATGCAGCCCAGGGCCCTGCACCCAGGGGGTTCCCAGTTGAATTGGGTTTGGGATAATTTTATCCCTGAGCCCTAGAATGTCATCAGGAACAGTTTACATTAAAGTTTGAAAACTATTATTAATAAGTGTTTCCCGTTGTTAGTTGCTTGATTTTTCCTTAATGTTACGCTGTTTTCCTTTCCAATATGTGTCCTCACTCTAATTAAGTCATTTGGATGATAACACATTCTCACATGCCATCTTCCTGCCTCTAGTCTCTCCCTCTTCAATTTTGATTAATCTCCCGTGGACCTGCTGAGACAAGGGGCGTCTCCCTCAAGTGCAATCCTGAATACATCCCTCCTCACACAACCCCTCTGTTGTCACAGAACTCTGTGAGCCCTACTTCCCCCTTGAAGCTGGGAGCATTTTTGATTGTGTATTATCTCTTGGGGCAGACTGCTGGGCCTGATACAAAGCAGGAGCTTTATAATTTTTTTTTATTTTTTATTTTTTTATTCTTTATTTTTTTAAAATATTTATTTATTTGACAGATAGAGATCTCAAGTAGGCAGAGAGGCAGGCAGAGAGAGAGGAGGAAGCAGGCTCCCTGCTAAGCAGAGAGCCTGATGTAGGGCTCGATCCCAGGACTCTGGGATCATGACCTGAGCCGGAGGCAGAGGCTTTAACCCACTGAGCCACCCAGGTGCCCCGATTTTTTTTTTTTTTTTAATCCAAGACATTCTCTTTTACTGGAATGGCCTTTCCTTTTTTCTTCATTAAAACACATTGCCCCTCATTCCTAAGACTGTCCTGGGTCAGGTTCCTTGAAGCAGAGCCTGAGATGGGGGTAGTTTCTCATGTGGTTTACTGAGGGAGTGCTCTCAGAGGAAGATCCTGTAAGGAGGTGAGGGTAACAGTATAAGGCAGGGATGGAGCCAATCAAAAAGGAGTTTCCAGCTAAACCCTTGCCCCAGCCTGATCCCACCGGCAGCTCTGGAGCGTGAAGAGTGCCCATGAAGCAGGCGGCCAGCCCTGTCTTTGCTGAAGCAGTCAGGCACTGACTGAGGGTTCCTGCTGGTTTCTGTGGGGTGGGGGAGAGGCTCTGTCTCAGGCTCTGTCAGGCCCGGTGGCTTCTGTCTGCCGCAGGTGGTTTTCTCCGAAGTGTGAGGCTGTGAGCCCTTGAGCCCTTAGCCCCTAACATGGCAGCTGGGGGATGGGCACGCTGATCAGGCCAACGTTTGCTGGGCCAGAGACCCCCCAGCGTCACCTCTAAAGACCGAGCTCAAATACCATCTCCTCTGTGACTCTCTGGGCAGGGTGTTCAAAATGATTGCCTTTTACTGTTACAAGTACAGAACTTGCTGCCTCGTTCAACATGTTCGTCACTTGCTAGTCATGGAAGAACCTGAGGCTTCGGAGGCAGACACTCGGGGTTCAAATCTTGCTCCGTCCCCTATTACTTTGGTACTTTGACCATCACTTCACCTCTGTGAGCTCAGTTTCCCCCTCAGAGCATTGTTGCAGCACCACATGAACTCTGGATACATAGCACCTGGCCCGCAGGAGGTTCAAAGAGTGGCCCCAACCATTAAGTGAATGAGCAAACTCAGAATGAATTTTTTGCTTTTCAAAGAGCCACCAGTGCCCACCACTGTTACTATCCTTGCTACGTGGTTGGAGAAACAGAGCGGGGGGATCTGGTCAATTGCAGAAAGTAGTAGTCAGTAACGCCGGGGCTCGGTCTCCGGGGCTCGGTCTCGCCTTGGAACTCCATGAAGCAGCATGAGTGGACTTTGCTGTATTTTACCATGTAGTCGTTACTTGCAGCTCCAAGGAAACCCTGGGGATAAGTAGATGGATGGGAAAGGTAGATTGAGAATAGAACTAATGTTAATTAGATACTTTCTGTGGGCCAAGCACTGGCAGAAGCATTTTTATCCCTAAACTCTTTTATTTTTTCTTTTTAAGATTTTATTTATTTATCTGAGAGAGGGAGAAGGCATGAGGGCAGGGGGAGGCGGGGGGAGAAGGAGAAGCAGGCTTGATGCCCGGACCCTGGGATCATGACCTGAGCCAAAGGCAGACGCTTAACCGACTGAGCCAGCCAGGCGCCCTATCCCTAAACTCTTTTACTTCTTACAGCTAGGTAGGAAATTTTACCCCCCATTTAATAGATGAGGAAAGTGAGCTAGTTGTTGAAGTCATGTGTTTACTCTGCGGAATATCGCACTCTCTCCAGGCCTGGGCTGCCTTCTTCCGGGAAGAGGTGCTGGCTTCTGCGTCTGTCCTCTGCTGTGGTCTGAGCTGACAGTGGTGTCTTATTCAGCCCTCATCACGTGCCACCTCCTCCGCTGGCATGTCTCCAGCCCTGCCCACTGTGGCTGGGATGGTATTTTTATTGCTGTGGGCACAGAGCTAGACTTTTCCCAGGCCAGTGCCATCTGTCTGCCCAGTGGACACTGGAGGCTCTTCATAGCAGATACTGTCCGGAGGCACATTCCGTGCACTGCTGAAAGGTGGTGTTGTTGGGCCCACGTGTGTGCACTTGCCCAGGCATCTCAGTCCCCAGGTGAGGCCCCTGGGGTCAGACAGTCTGTCAGTATGCCTCTCAGGAATGAGGTGGAAAGATTGCCCCTGTCGTCTGTCCACAAGTGTCACCAGGCTGCAGCGCCCCAGTGCTTGGAGCCTTGGTGCTCCCTTCATGTGCACTGAGATGGGCGGGGGGGCTGCGGTGTTCAGCCATTGCCTTCTGTTCATGGGTCTGTCCTCTTAGACATTCCACCCCCACTTACCGGGCATTTGCCACGTGTCACTCAGAATCAGTGGGGAGACTGTCATAATGTAGTTTGTACAGAGATGAAAAATTGTCCAGAATTTACTGCAGAGGCTGCTGCTTTCTCACGGAAGCAGAGTAATCCCTTTCAGGGAAACCCCTTAAGTTCAAGCCTTTCCTCTGTCATGGATTCTTTGCTGATGTATTCAGGCAAGATTAGCCACTCACTCCTCTGTGCACAGCCCTTTCCAGTCACGTCCCTGGAGGGGACATTTGTCCCATCTACTTGTTGCTATCTGTGATGCTTCTTGAGAGGTTGAACATTGTTTCGTCTTTTTGTCTTTTTGACTTTTGGAAGAATGGCTTTGGAATCAGAAAAACCTGGATTTCAATCTCAGAGCTGCTGGTTACTAATTTAGGGCCAGGACAAGGATGAGGGGAGTGAGGCACTCACCTTAGGTTTAAATTTAAAAGGCTACCAACAAACTCAGTAATCAAGATAAATAATATTTTAATGTAATATTTTTAAAAAAGTAACATTAATGCAAAAAAATCCATGATTTATTTTATTTTATTTTTTATGATTTTATTTATTTGTCAGAGAGAGCACAAGCAGGGGAAGTGGCAGGTTTAGGGAGAAGCAGACTCCCCGCTGAGCAGGGAGCCAGACAAGGGGGCTCAATCCCAGGACCCTGGGATCATGACCTGAGCTAAAGGCAGATCTTTAACTGGTGTCCCATAAAATTTTAAATAAAACAGGATCTGACCTCAAACTTGCCTGACTTACTTCAACTGCCTCTCTGTAATACTGGCCCTGTCGTATAAAGTTTTCATTAGTTTGGCCTAATTTCTGCCTTCATTTTGACTTAAAAAATATTGCCTTCAAGGAGCTCTCATTCTAGTTGGAGGAGCAGATATGTGCACAAATAACCATAACACATTCCATGAAGGCACAATCCATCTCCCAAGGCTGCCGCTGCTGGTAGTGGGCTAAATGTTGGGAAATGCAGCTGAGAAGTGGTGACATTTGCCTGGGGTCTTGAAGGATAAGTAAGAGTTCAACAGCTGGTTGACAGGTAGATGGTGAAAGGGAAGCCGGGGGAGTTGCCTGAGAAGCAAAAAAGCATGGGAGTGCTGACATGTCTGGGGCATGCAAACAGGTTGGGTGTTAGGTTTAGTGAGAACTGTTCAGCTGATAAGAGAAATGGTTATTTCCATTCTTGATGTGTTTCTGAGAACATTCAAGTGAAGTTTCCCTTCAGGCAGTTAGAGATGGTGGAAGTGAGAATTGAAGAGGGATTACAGAGTCAGAGGTAGAAAGAGGTAGGAGGCAGTGGCAAGAAAGAATGTTTCTCAAAGGAATAATATGGGCTATCTGGCTCCATACAGAAAAAGTTAGCTGACCCCTGGTCTATTACATAGCAGGTGTGCATGTGGTTTGCTTATAGAATGATGACATTCAATCCTCACAACAACCCTGTGTGATAGATTTTATTAGCTTATTATCTCTCTCTGTTCTTTAAGCTCTCTGCCCAGCATGGGGCTTGGACTCACGACCCTGAGATCAAGAGTCGCATGTTCTTCCGACTGAGCCAGCCAGACGCCCCTATCATCTCTCATTTTAAAGGTGAAGACTTTAGTGAGGTTCAGTAACTTGTCCAAAATTACATAGAATGAGGGTCTCTGGGACGTAAGGAAGAGTTGAAATCATGGGGAATTGCCAAGGGGGAGAGTATAGAGGCTAGAGCTTGTAACCTAAAACTAAAAAAGGTCACAAGCCTCTTTGGAAATCTGATGAAAGCTAAGGACACCCTCTTCCCTGCCCTGCCCCAAGCATGTATATATACAAGATCCTGCATAAAATTTCAGGGAGTTCATGGAATCCCCCAGATCCCCTGTGATACTGTGATTTACAAAAAAAATGTGTATTTGGTCTTCGTCCCTATCTACGGTGTCACCATGCCCAAGGTCATCTAGGTTTTCTCCTATGTTACCTCCTAGGAGTTTTATAGTTTTTCACTCTGTACTTAGGTCTGTGATCCATTTTGAGTTGGTTTTTGTGAAGGGTGTAAAAGTCTCCTTGTCTGATTAGTCTGATGACTAATGATATTAAGCCTTTTTTTTTTGGTGCTTATTGACCGTTTGTATATTTGCTTTTGTTAAATATTTATTCAAGTCTTTTGCTCATTTTAATTTTTTTTTGTTGTTGTTACTTTGTAAGGACTCTTTATATATTAATTTTTTCTGCATGGATATCCAGCGTTTCAGCACCATGTGTTGAAAAAAAACTTTTCTTATTGAAGTGACCTAGTACCTTGGTAAAAAGTCCATTGATACTATATGTGTGGGTCTATTTCTGGATACTCTATTTTGTTCCATTGATCTACTTGTCTATCTTATACCAGTACTACACTATTTTGATCGCAGTAGCTTTCTGGTGAGCCTTGTAATCACGTAGTATAAACCTTCCAGCTTTACTTTTGTTTTTTTTAAAGGTTGTTTTGACCGTTGTAGGACTTTGCCTTCCATATACATTTTAGAATCAACTTGTCAGCTAGAAAATTGATTGGTATATTTTTATTTAACATCAGCTTGGAGGTATGGACACCTGACACTGTTGCCTTTTTGAATCCATGAACCTGATATTCACATATTTAATTAAGGCTTCCGTTGTCCCAAGCAGTGCTTTGTAGGTTTCAGCGTGGCCATATTGTGCATTTTTCATTAGATTTACTCCTAGATGTTTTGCCTGCCCTGTATTTTTGGAAGGCCACTGCTGAGCACTTTGTAAACTCCTCAAGGGGCTCAGAGGAATTTTCCTCAGGTCTTCTGGTCCTTCCCTTGTACTAGGCAGGTCTCTGTGCTTCTTAGGGGATCTTTCTCAGCTCTTCTGCCACACTTTAAGCCTTTAGAAAGCATCCCCATGCACTCAGTGAAAGTCTGTGGCAAGGAGATGGTTGGTGGCATCAGGCTTACTCTGCGACCAGCATCCTTGAAATTCGGATCTGCTGCTGCCCTCCACACACCTAGGCGATAATAGTTGGTTAACGTTCAGCGGGTGTCTCTCCTCCCTGTCTATAGTGGATCTCCGTCTTCTCCCCTAGGAAAAGTTTCCCATTTCCTGGAATTTAGTTCATTCGGATTTCTTTATATTACCACCTCTCTGATGTGTTTCTACAAAACCATGATTTTCATAGCCTACCTGGTTTGGTCTTGTTCTTACGGCGGGTTTGATAGCGTCTTCAGACTCCCTGCATTCTAACTGAACCTGTGTCAGACTTTCATTTATTTATTTATTTATTTATTTATTTAAAGATTTTTATTTATTTATTTGACAGACAAAGATTACAAGTAGGCAGAGAGGCAGGCAGGGAGAGAGAGGAGGAAGCAGGCTCTCCTCGGAGCAGAGAGCCCGATGTGGGGCTCGATCCCAGGACCCTGGGATCATGACCTGAGCCGAAAGCAGAGGCTTTAACCCACTGAGCCACCCAGGCGCCCCTGTGTCAGACTTTTAAACAAACACCCAGAACCAGGAGTATTATCATTTTGGTTGAGTTCTGGCTGCAGAGCCTTGCTAAACTTTCAACACCCATGAGTTCTCACTTATCCTCCTCCACGCCCCCTCCCCACCCCATCAGTCACTGGATTGCTGACTCTTAAATGCTCAGAGAACGTGCCAGACTGGGCTTTTGTGTTGGATTCAAAGAGCTCTCTCCTGAGGAGAAATAGCTTGCTTATTAAAGAAAAGAGTCCAGAAAAGCGGATGCTGACGTGATGGCCCAGACAGGGTGCCCTCTAATTTGTGGACTTCATGTTTTGAGAAAGAACGAAAACTTCCAGCCTGTGACACACCCTGCCCAGGACTTGTTACAGCAGCTAAATGTTTATTGGCCGTAATATTTTTCATGTTCTGTTTCCGGCCTCTTGCAATCTTGTCCCCAGTAAGAAAATGGGTCACAGTGGAAGCACATAAAGCTGGAGTACTGAAACCTGTCCTGCACAGCTGGTAATGACGAAGTGAGACGACGTCTTCGCCATGGACGGCATGTAATAGGTGCTTAGTAAACACCTCCTCCTCATACCTTTAAGCATAAGAAAAGGGCTCTCAGAATTGAGGGTGAGTTTCCTGTTTTCATGTAGAGACTGTGTGGGACTGTTGAGAACACGTGTAGCAAGTAGCCCGTGAGATTCAAAGCCAGATAGAGAGTTGGGGGGTATGCCCCCATAATCTGTTCTCATCATCTACTATGGAACGTTCATCCAAGGGGAGAAGGAATCAGGTGCATAGCTTAGCCCAGGCCTTGAGGGCAGGGGTGACCCTTATCCTGCTCTCATTCAGATTTCTCTTCAGCCTCAGTCCTTGCACATTCCTGTCTTCGTCCTGAGAAGAGAGAGTGCTGTGTGTAAAAGTAATTCTTCGGTTTTCTTTGGTATAAAATAATACTGTGTTGAAAGCTGGATCTCGAAGAGGTATCTGTACTCCCATGTTCCCCGCAGCATTATTTGTCATAGCCAAGGTATGGAAGCCATCCAAGTGTCCACTGATGGATGTATAAAGAAGATGTGATATACATTTTTTAGGCTGAATCCAGTATTCCTTTTACGTTAACTGCTGCTTCTGATGTAATAATGTAAAAGAATGCCACCATTTTTAGGAGAATTGAATAAACTCACTGCAAGAAGGTTCTCTTACAAGTGAAAACTAAATCCTGCTGGACCTAAGCAAAATTGTCTTGGTCTCCATAGTACCACAGAAGTTCACAGAAAAGGTGGAGGCTGCTGGTTCTATCCCACAACTCCATGGGATCTGTAGAATACTGAATTTCACAAAGCAGTCCCTAATGGTGTTTACCCTGGTGTATACTAAAACTGATGGAAATTGAATGTTAGCTAAATGAGAAGAGGTTCCCTTAAGACTTATAAGCTAGTAACCAGGGCTAGGAATGGAAAACTGGTGGCCGTCAGATGACCTTTTAAGTGTGAAGATAAAAAATTAAAGTTGGCTTTGGTCAGAATTAAAGAAAAGTGATGTGGTGAATGCCTACAGTATTATTCAGCCTTAAAAAAAGAAGGAAACCCTCCTATTTGTGACAACATGGATTAAACCCTGAGGACATTATGCTAGATGAAATAAGCCAGTTCCAGAAGGACGGATACCGTGTGATTGCGCTTATGTGAGGTATCTGCATTAGTCAGAGTCATAGAAGCGGAGAGTGGGGTGGTAGAGTGGTGCCAGGGGCAGGGGAGAAGGAAGTGGAGAGTTGTTGCTCAATGGGTATAAAGTTTCAGCCATGCAAGATGAGTAAGTTCTAGAAGTCTGCTCTACAACATAGTGCCTGGCGTTAACAGTACTGTACCACTTGAATACTGGTTAAGAGGGTAGATCCCATGTTAAGCATTCTTACCACACAGACACAAAGCGATGCAAGGAAACTTTCAGAGGTGATGATGAATATGTTTATTACCCTGATGATGGTGATGGCATCCCAGGTGCATGCACGTGTCTAAACCTATCAAATTGTATACAATAAGTGTGCAGTTTTTGGCATATCAGTTATATTTCAGTAATTCAGTTAAAATAAACCAATTCTGTGATGCTAAGTCTAAGAGCATGTAACTTGAGAATCAGCGCAATAGAATGTGGCGGGGAGTAGGAGAGGCGTTCTTCCATTTGGCAGGGGGCAGCACAGGGCTCTGGTTATCTTAGTAAGGGTCTTGGCTGAGCGGCTGACATCAGCAGGTAGAGGGTGAGGCTTTAGCTAGAGCGCTATGGTGTCTTTTCACAGGGTCTCCCCAGCTTGGGGATACCTCTTTTCTCTGGGCCTGATTCTTGGGTTTTGATTGATGTGGATGGGATGGAGATTTTGGGTCACTGATGACAGATTGGTACAGAGTCTCACCCAGTCTTTTTTCACCATCAGATTCAATGGCCCAACAATATTGTGGTTGGCAGTAGGGGTCTTCATTGCCTGAAGGGTCCTGGGCCCCAGAGCTGATGGGGTTGGACCAAGAGCGAGGGGTTCGCCTCACCGCCAACTCTCTCTTGGCCAAGACTGTCCTCCAGCAAAGACAGGGGGCCTCCCCTGACCCTTTCTATTATTCACTTTGGTGTGGAAATTGTACTCAAGATGAAATTCAGTTAGACTGTTTTGCTTCATTTGGGACATAGGGACAAGTTTCTCTTTAATTTTCATTTATGGAGGCTAACATTTCAGAAGAGCAAACAATACCCTTCTGACACCAGAGGATGTCTCTGTGTGTGGGTTTAATGGATGGGACCCCTTTTCCTTCGATGTAGACCTGCAGGTATCTTGGAAGAAGGGGGCTTAACCTTGGATATATTAGTTTCCCCTCTGCCCCTCGGGAGGAGGAATCCTGTCGAGGCCGATGCTAGGTGATCAGGCACCACTGGGGGATTTTCCCAAGGCTTTGCCATGGCAGATGGCAGCCGCAGCTCCCTGAGGTGGCGGCGTCAGTTGAAGAAGTATTTGCAGCGGCACGAAGCAGGGCTGGCAGCTTTGGGAGCATCGAGGGACAAAGCCTCTGCCCGGATTCACCGGCTCTTGCTGGTGGGCGCTGGCAGCACGGTGGTGGGGGACACAGCGACATGACTTGCCAGTCAGCAGAGGCCCAAGTAGGATAAAGGGGGGGCCACAACAAGAGAAAAGGAAACTGGTGGACATTCTAGGGTGGTGCCCAGAACTGGCTTGTGTGCCCATGTGTGGTCACCCTGTCCTGCTGGGGCAGAGCGGAAACTTTGAAAAGGGTTCTATTAATTTCCTGGGGCTGATGTAACAGCTTACCAAACAACTGGGTGGCTGACAGCAATAGAAACTTATTCCCCTACAGCTCTGTAGCCAGCGGTCTGCAGGCAAGGTGTTGGCAGGGCTGTACTTCCCCCAGAGGCTCCTGGGACACTCGCTTCTTTGCCTCTTCCAGCTTCTGGTGGCTGTTGTCATTCCCCATGGCTGCCTTACTACAGTCTCTGTCTTCGCATTGCCTTCTCCTCTTTGTGTTTCCTGTCTCCTTCTGCCTTTTTCTTGTAAGGGTACTTGTCATTGGAGTTCAGCCCACCCAGATAATTTGGGATGATCTCATCTCGAGATTCTCAGTGTAATTGTATCTGCAAAGACCCTTTTCTCAAATAAGGCAACATTTACAGGTTCCAGGGATTTGATGTGGACATTTCTTTTTGGAGACCCAATCTAACCCACGGAAGAGGGTCAGAGTCAGAGGCCTAATAATGACCTGGCTGATGGGGTGTAGCTGGAGAGAACAGAGAGCGATTCCTTTCAGCCCATGCTGCTGTGTAGGGAGCATTATTCCTTCTCCAACCAGACATCTGCTTTGGTCCTGAAGGCCAGAGGTCCTTCTCGGCCCTGCCCCCCCCCCCCCCCCCCCCCCCCCCCCCCCCCCCCCCCAATGTGCGATCATACCCTACCTTCTAAAGCCTTCACATTTCGGTCAGAGAACTATTTGCTGATTTTCACAAAGACTTGAGACCCCTTCTTTACCAGGTGATGAAAGTATAATATATACTTGCGTGTGTGAGTGTGTGTGTTTTCAAAGATTGCCCTTTTGCAGCAAATGATTTGAGGACCAGCACCTTCCCCATGTCTGCGGGCTTGTTGGCACTCTCCCCCCCGACCCCACCCCCCGTGCCTAGGCATCTTCTGGCAACATTTGCACTTATAGGTCTAGACCAGAAATCGGGTGGTAGAAGGAAAAGGGGACAGCTTTCGAGTCAGATCTAGATTGAATGTTGGCCTGGCCACTTGGCTCTGCTGTGGGACTTTGGGCTTGTGACTGAGTCTCCATCACTCTGTCTGGAGAAAGTGGTTAATAACTCCTGTTTTCATGGGATGGTGGTGGGGAATAACAGAAAACAATGGACGCGTGGCGCCTGGCACAGGGGAGGTGCTTAATTGCTAGTAACTTTTATCCTTTATTTCCGCTCATTTGGTTGTCTTGAGAAATCGCCTTCCTGTTGCCTCAAAGACAGAGCTCACTTCTAGTCCTTAAGCTCCAAAGACAAACACACAAGTTGTTCAGCAGTGACCAATTTTGCGCCATGGCAACCTGCTGTTTTTAATTATCCATCTTTACTCTGTAGCAGCTGTGGGGCACTTGGCCTGGCCAAATGTAATTGGGTCTTGTGACGTGCTCCAGATGTGGAAGTGTTCTGCCAGGTGTTTATTTTGAGTCTATAATGTGGCATTTTAGCGCACACGATCTTGACTTACCCCTCCCTCTTGATCTACCCCAAGTATTCTTTCAGGAAAGGTCCTGGCTCTGCGCCCCAGCTCTAGGCCTGGGCCTCTGAGCCAGTATTGTGATTCTGGAGTCTTTATAACTGGGCTTCCTACCTCTTCTGGAAGGGGGTGGGGGAGGGCATTCCTCAGTTCCCTGGAGACTTGCTCTGTTAATTAGGAAAGTCACTGCTACCGCTTTGAGAAGGAGCCACACAGTGCCTTGGGCCTTGCCACCTTCCTTGGTGGTCTGGGTCCCGTCTTCTGGGCTTTCACTTGCCTGGGCCAGGCCTTGCATAGTGGCTTCATTGTTTGAATAGAAGCTTATCTTCCTATGAGGGAGGCAGCAACTCCCCTTCTGGAATGTGGCTTGAACAATTAAGCATATATGTTCTTTAGAATCCAGGAGGCCAGCCTCGAACCCAGAGCCCTGGAGTGGCTCTCTCCAGCCATGCTGGGCTGGATGCATGGACGCTCTTCACATTGCCACTGCCCCGGAGCCCTACCTGGACCCCGGGTCTGGCTGTCACAGACTCAAAATGGGACAGCTGTTGGGAAAGTGCTGACTTCAGATGTGGAAACGTGTTTAGGGAATTTCCCCCCCCTTTTTTCATAATCTTTGTAAATTTGGGACAAGTCCTTGGGATGATTGAAGTTTTTCCCCTTGTTTGCATTTGACCAGAACCTTTGGGGTAATGTGTTGGACGTATTGAACACGTTTAGCTGATGGCGGCTGGTGTTTAGGTTGGTATTAGGTATTTAAACTGGGTTTAGGTTGTCATTTGATTCAGTTTCCCTTTTAACCTAATCGAATCCACTTAATTTATACATTCAAGAACTATTTTTTTAGGCACCTACCTACCATATGTCAGATGCTCTTCTAAACACTGAGAAGCAGCTGTAAGCAAAACAAAGCCCCTGCCTTCATGGAGCTTATAATCTAGTACAGAACAAAAGGAATAAATAAATATGTGTTATTATGGTAGGTATATTAAGTGTTAAAGTAAACAGGAGAGTCAAGAAAGGGAGGATTTGTCTTTTTAGAAAACCCCCAAAACAATAGATGGAAGAAGGTAGAAGTATACTTTTTTTTTTTCTCATGCAAAATCAAACAGTCTAGCTCTTTTTATCTTCTTGGTCCATCATCCTCAGTATGTGGCTTGCACATCATGGCGGTGTGCGGCTGCTTCAGCTCCAGCCATCACATCTGCATTCCAGTAGAAAGGGGGAAAGAGAAAGTTTCAGAGTTTCAGAGTTTTTTTCCTGGAAGTTGTGCACATTACCTTTGTTCTCATTCTGTTGGTCAGATAAGGCTCAGATGGCCACACCTAGTTGCAAGAAAGGCCGAGGAGGGTCTTCTTTATTCCAGGCTTTATTCTGCACCTGGCTAAAAATCAGGGGTTGGTCTTTTTTGTAGAGGAAATTGGAGAATGGACATTGGGGGATAGCCATAGGTTGTGAGAGAAGATTTCTCTGAGGAGGCGTCACCTGAGTAGAGACCAGAATGACATGCTTTTCCTCTAAGCCATTTTATCAATCAGCTCCCCTGAGTGCCTCCTCTGTGCTTGGTATTAGAGATGCAAAGACGAATGATGCACAGTCTTGTTCTCAGGGGCTTGTAATCCAGAGCAGAGGTGGCAAATTGGCAGTGCAGGGGCTGTATCTAGCCAGCATGAATGTAATTGGTTTGGCTAACACATGTTTTCACAATTAGGAAATTTCACATAAAAAGATGTCAGGGTGCCTGGGTGGCTCCGTGGGTTAAAGCCTCTGCCTTTGGCTCAGGTCATGGTCTCAGGGTCCTGGGATCAAGCCCCACATCAGGCTGTTTGCTCAGTCAGCAGGGAGCCTGCTTCCTCCTCTCTCTCTGCCTGCCTCTCTGCCTACTTGTGATCTCTGTCTGTCAAATAAATAAATAAATAAACTAAAAAAAAAAAGATGTCTACGTTTTCATAAAACTTGAGAAGCTCTGGTCCTGGAGGATCTGCCTTCCCACCTGATGAGCTGAACAGCCACTCACCTTTACCACTTGGTCACGAGCATGGCGGCTTGCTCCTGTCTTCTCCGTTCCCACCATAACACACTGGCTTGTTTTCCTCTTTTCTCTAAGTCAGTGGTCTGGCCCTTCTAGGCAGTTGACTTTGCAGTCCAAGAAGTCAAACAGAATTATTAAAATAAAATGGGCTTCATGATTTGGCTTGTTCCTCTCACCATTGAGGATCCACAGCTACTGGTCTCTTCTGGAAACCTGGAATGCCCAAGGGAATTATGGGAGTTCCAGTCAAATTCACTCTGAATTTCTGTTTGGCTTGATTGCATGATACAGCGGGAAAAACACCACACCTTGATTCAGAAGACCTGAGTTCAGATTCTTCCCTTTATAGCTAGCTGGATGAGTAACCTTGGATCATTTCCCTCCCCTCTTTGGGCCTCAGTTTCCCTATCTGTAAAAGAAGAGTGAGGGTCGTCATTCCTGGTCTCCTGGTCTTCCAGGACTTGAAGAAGGGCAATCAAGATAATGTCGGTGGAAAAGATTTATAAAGTGAGGGTGCATCTTTGTGGCAAGCAGAGAGCAGAAATTCAGACTCTCAGTACTGAATGAATCCCGAGGCAGGACACAGGAATAGAGCAGAGCCTTGCCTGTGAAAATTGGAGCTGGGAACTGGGAAGCCATTAAAAATTAAGGTGGCTTGTGCCCTGTTGGTAGGAGTGTGAATTGGTGCAATCACCATGGAAAACACTGTGGAGGCACCTCAAAAAATTAGAAACAGATCTACCATATGACCGAGCAATTCCATTTCTGGGTATTAATCCAAAGAAAACAAAAACACTAATTTGAAAAGGTACATGTTCCCCTATGTCATTGCAGCATTATTTACAGTAGCCAAGATATGGAAGCAATCTAAGTATCCATCAATAGAATGGATAAAAGAGGTATACACACACACATACACACAATGGAATATTACTCAGCCATTAAAAAGAATGAAATCTTGTCATTTGTGACAATGTAAATGGACCTATAAGTTATTATGCTAAGTGAGATAAGTCAGAGAAAGACCAATACTATGCGATTTCACTTATATGGGAATCTAAAAAACAAAAAATGAACAAACAAAATGCAACAGAAACAGGATCCTAGATACAGAGAACAAATTGATGGGTGCCAGCAGTGGCAGGCAGGATGGAGTGACAAGCCGAATAGGTGGAGGGGGTTAAGAAGTACAAAATTCCAGTTATAAAATAAGCCACAGGGATATTATGTACAGTGTAGGGTACGTAATATTATAATAACTTAGTAAAGGGACAGGTGGTGACTAGACTTATCAAGGAGATCATTTCATAGTGTATAAAAACATAAACTCACTATATCGTACACCTGCAAGTAATTTATGATCTGTCATTTATAAGTCAATAAAAGAAGAAACTGAAGTGGCTACTATCTTTTT
>PISX010002253.1:0-27050 GCA_004024625.1 Mellivora capensis | reverse complement strand
CCCCTGTTTCCTTCTTATTATGTAAAAGGCCAAGAAGGGTACCTCCAGCTCTAAAGCTATATGACTTTTTAAAAAAAGATTTTACTTATTTATTTGACAGGGAGAGCAAGAGCAAGAGAACACAAGCAGAGGGAATGGCAGAGGCAGAGGGAGAAGCAGACTCCTCACTGAGCAGGGAGCCTGATGCAGGGCTCGATCCCAGGACCCTGAGATCGTGACCTGAGCCAAAGGCACGTGCTTAACCAGGTGCCCCGTTGTATGACCTTTTAATTTAACCACCTCTGATCAATTAAGGGCAGTCTCTGCATTTTTATTTCAAATTCCCAAGAGAAAGATTCTGAACTGATACATTGGCTTCCCCTGGGTCAGGTGACAAGCTCAGTTTCAGCTGCCTTGAGACCATGGAAGCAGGAAATGGGAATCACATGGTTCATACATGGTGGCTTAGGACCAGTCCTTCAGTGGCACTGAGCATAGGCGTTCCTGGAGCAAGGGATGTGGCTGGGCAAGGACATTAAGCCTGTCTTCTACAACATAAAAATGTTTAACAGTATGCCTACCATAATTCTGTCTTGAGTGGCTCTGCTAACAGTTCTTCTGGCAGGTGGGGTAGAAAGGTCTTTCTAAAGAGCCAAGCCATCTGAGACAACTCTGTAATGAAAACATGATCATTTCCAGGTTATGGACATGTGTACCAAAGTCTTTTGAAAAAATCATGCCACCTCAGTGCCCTACAGAAGTAAGGAGTGGTGCTCAGAGAGGCTAAGAAAATGACATGAGGGTTTCCGTGGCTACTGGCTTGAGTGCGCGTAATACAAAAGTTTTTGAATTGCGATTCATCCATTCGTCCAAAATATTTTTCCTCTTCTATTTCACTTGTTTACTTGGTAAGCAGAGAAACAGAGCAGGGAATGTTCTGGTACAAATACATGGCCTGAGGGAATCAGAACTTTCCCAGCTGCCAGGAATATCCCAAACAGAGCTCTGAGTGTTCAACAAATTTTGGGGACACTCAGAACTGGCTCGGGTAAATGTGGAGACCAGGAGTTTGGGTCTCATGCCTGCCTGTCTCTAGCTGAGTGGTGCTGGGTGAATGACTTTACCTCTCTGAGTTTAGATGTTCCATCTGTAAAAGATACAGATGCAGGACTGAATGCGAACCCCTAATTGAGGTTAGAGCTAGCAACCTATCTCAGGTGAGATTAGACTCACCTGCATGTGAGTGAAACTCAAGTTGAGCGTGACTTCAACACGTAGGGTTTTATTTTAAGTGAGAGGCTGTGATGATGTGGTGAGCTCACCGGGACTCAGGCTTCTCCTTCCTGTTTTCCGATCCACCATCTCTAGGGTGTGGCCCTCATCCTCACCAGCCAGGGTGGCTGGCAGGATGCTAGCTGTTCTGTCCTTGTTCCAGGCAAGAGGAAGGAGGCTGGTGCCTTTCTGTAATCCCCTTGAGTGTGGGCTAGACCTGGTGACTCATTTCTAGTGAAGAGTGTACAGCAAAAGTGATGTGACGTCATTCCTGAGATTGGGTTACAAAAAGACTCTATCCACTCTTCTTTTCTCTCCCCTCCCCTTTGTACTTTTCGCCTCTCCTTCTCTCCACCCCATCCCCCTGCCCAGCTTCCCTGGTGTTGGGGGAAGTGAGCTGCTGTGTTATGAGTTGGCCCAGTGGAGAGGGCCAGTTGGCGAGGAGCTGAAGCTTACCAACAGCCATGTGGGCAAGCTTGAGAGTGGCTTCTCCAGCCCAGTTACACCTTGAGACAGGGGCAGCCCTGGCTGACAGTGACTTTGTCGGCAACCTTGAGTGAGAGCATCCTGCTAAGCTGCACTCCAGACTCCTGACCCTCAGACACTTGGAGGTACAAAACCCTTGTTTTTAGCCACTAAATTTTGGGGTAATTTGTGCAGCAATAGGGAATGAGTTCACTGTGCAACTGTTTTAGAGGCTGAAATTCAGTGAACTTTGGGTAAATACAGAGACCACCAGAGACCACCTAATAGGAACCTGGACTGGGAGCCTCTAGTTCTCCCAGGCGGCACATGAGCAAAGCGTTTAGGCTGAAGCTTTGCTCAACTTCCTATCACTTGGGTATTTTCCTAAAAGTTGCTTAGAGGAGAAGAATGGAAGCGCCACGAGCACTCTGTGCGTAAGAGCAGAACTGGCTTAACATCCACTGCCAGAGCCTGCTCTTTGAATGCCATGGTTTGACCCTGTGCCCCTGGGCGCCGGGCATCGATCTGGCACAGATGAGGCAGATGGATGGCGCCAACTGTGCTTGCCCTCGCTGGCTCCAGGGTGGCCAGAAGCAGGCCCTCTGGATCCACTGTCTCCACGGCTAGAGTCGGCCTTTCTCAGAGGCCAGCACACACATTGCCTCCGTACAGATCACACAAGGGCCTCCTTCCCTGGACGTTGTCGCTGTGCGTGGGGGCTTGCCTGGAGACTGGGGCAGGCTGGCTTGCAGCTGTCACATGTTCCCTTGGCCTGTGTGCAGGGCACAGAGCGCTGCAGGTGATGAGCGAGGCACTCCTGGTCCGCGGAGGACCAGGTTCCTAAGCCATTAAGAGGATGATAAGTAAACCACCTGGTTCTTTCCACAGAGCTGGTCTAAGCTCCGAAGAATGGCCTCCTAAAAATAGAACTTTCTTGATTTTTTCACCAAGTAAAACTTGAGTGAAAGGAATAGATCACAAAACATTATGAAGAGGATGATCCCATTTATTAGGAATTATATGCATACGCATAGAAACAAACAGATTTCTTGTGGTATTAGCATTAAGATGCTAAGAATTTCTGGACAATGGAATGGATGATGTTTACTTTCTTCATGCTTTTTTCCTCCGGTATTTTTTTAAATCATTTTTTAACTTAAGAATATAGTCTTTTAAATAGAAAATAACAAGAAATCTTCTTTTTATTTTGTAAAAACACCTGTTTTCTCTTTGAGTTGCATAGTGCTTTGTGGCTAAGGAAATTGTTCTCAATTCATAGATTTAGTAACTGAGGCTCAGAGAGGAGAAGTGATTGGCTTATTCATGGAGACAGTCCTCCACTGTACCTTTTCTCTCTGTCTCCCTGTCCACCCCCCCAGGGGTCTCCCATCTAGAATTTTATCTGACATCATCATGCTTATATAACTTGGATTAGTCATTTTCCCTTCCACTTTTCTCATCTGTAGAATGAGGCTAGTAACAGCATCCACCTCATACGGTCATCGTGGGATCAACTGTACTAATGTACATGAAACACTTATCGTAGCCCCTAGACCCCGAGCGTCAGTACTTGCTAGCATTGGTTATTTGGTTATTCTTGCATGACTTTGGAAAAGGCATTTCCGCTCTCTGGGTCTGTTTCTTCAAATTCAAAATGCGTGGGTTGGATTTGAGGACTATCAAAAATCCTGCATTTCGATTCTCTGGTTCCAAAACTTCACCACTAGTATTTGGAACAGAGTTGATTTACAGAAGCTGGGTTGCAAGAAGCCATTGTTATCTACTCATTACTCTGTTGAATTAGCTCAAAAAATGATTTGAATGTATGAGCACCTAAAAAGAATCCGGGGGAAGGGTGTTCCTGGCAGAGAACTAGCACCTACGCACACCCTGACAAGGGCTCAGCAACCTGCAAGGAGTGATAGGAGAAACCTGGCGCCAGGGGTGTGGGCTGACAGCTCTTTCCAGAACTAGGTTCACAGCCAGTCAAGGAAGTGGTGTCCTGCTTCTCAATGAGCTCCCCATACCGGGTTGCCAGACAGCCGAGGTGTCTTTAAAGGTGCAACATAGTCTCTTAGTGCCAGTTTTACGTATCTGCTTTTGCTCATTTGTGTTGGACTCAAGAACATGAGGAAAGTGTTGAGTTCATGCCACATCGTAAATCAGAGGCCTGGATGTGGCTTTTCCATCTTCAACAAGTCCACTGGGCTGTGTGTGGGAATTCCCTGCCCTGATAGAGCTGATGGTAGGAGCAGGTCTGGTGAGCCAGGAAGATGCTGGGACAGAGACCTTCTGGAAGTCCCTCTTTAAAGCTGGTCAGGGAGGTGCAGGTGCATAACTGGGAGCTTGGGAGCATCTGGGTCATGGGAAAGTTGGACAGGTGGCCAACCATTGACATGATCTGATGGTGGAGCAGTATTCTGGCCTTTATTAATTAGCAGAAGGTGGCACACCTATTACCCTGGTGTCATTGTGCTCATGTGGTATAAGGGGACTGTCCGAGACATTGTCTGCGAGTGAAAAGAGTAATTTTTACTCAGCTTTTTGAGGATGGGAATGCAGTTGGAAGACAAACAAACCCAAAACGGGATAGGGGATGCTGGTGAGTGAAGGATGCTGCCCCCTCTTGCATTCATTTTTCTTTCCTGTTTTTCTGATAAAACACTGATAGCTGCTTCCTGTTTGGATGGTGTTCGAATAACACTACCCCCCAAGCTCAGTGCCTCCTCCACTCATCTGCCTTCAGGGCACTTTGCTAACATACTCACCTGGTCCTATCATTTCCCTGTGGTGGTTCCCCGCTGGGTAAAGCACAAATGCTCTAGCATTGTGTGCAGGGCTCTCCATGATCTCATGTTAACCCTCCCTTCCAGCCTCTTGAAGTGATCCCATTTCCTCCATCTGGAACCACAGACTATGAGAGCTGGAATGGGTTTGGAGATCATCTAGTTCCTTTTCTTGCTTAAACATGAAGGATTTTTTCTTAACAGAATCTTATCTGGATCATCAGAAGGGTGGAGACTATCTAGCTGAAGGAGTCATGGTGGTAGTGGTGGGACCCAGAGGCTCACCCTTACTTGGGCTTCTTAATATCTTCCCCACCAAGCCTGCAGTAGCCTCTGAATTTATAGAGGGACTTCAGGGCTAGGTGGAGGTGCTTGACAATCACTGATCTGATTCAGTTCTCCCCAGTTACACAGAGGTAGGGTTACCTTCCCGGGGTTTCTGAACTGGTATATTGAGAGTCAGTTCTCCAGGATCCAGGGCAAGTGGCCTTGCCTTTGTGTCTTCCTATCCTCACCTCCCTTATTCCTGCTCTAATTTAGATCATAAACTCCTTTGAAGTGTTATTCAGTTGCATCTGCAGGCAAAGTTCTTTCCACAAATGCAACTAGAAAGAAGGCGCTGGTAACCTTGGCCCTCAATTCTTTTCCCAATTATTTGGTCTTTAGAAAGATCGTGAGGATGTGAGCAGCCCATACTGCTTTGCAATGTCATCCAAACCCACAAAATCACAATAAGGAGCTTCTTTTTTTGAAGGTTTATTGAAGAGACCCTCCTGCTCTTTGGGAATCTTTTCCTTCCAAATAGACTCATTGGCACGGGATCAACTTACCTCGAAAATTCCATTTTGCTGATTTATTTAGCTTTCACGTCATTCTGAGGAATCCTATTCCAGCATCTAGGAGTCATAAAGCTGGAGAACATATTCCCCCCTCCCCCTCCCCCCATCTCAGATGATGTCCTTCTGCATCTCTGGCCTATCCAGGTTCTTGTGAGATTTGGTCAGAACTGACATCTGTTCCATTCACCATGCTAGATGGAGGGGGGGGGACCTCAGATCCTGGGTAGTAACAGCAAGTATTTCAATTCATGACCTGTGAAATATTTTTGATGTAAGAAATAGGACAGGGGAGGCAGAAGTTGGTTGGGAGTAAATTTGGTGCTCAACTTGAAGCTCTGAAAATGGCTTTCCTGTCTCTAGGGTGATGATGATGGTAGTGATAAGGATGGTGATAATAGCACCTGATAGTAATTTTGCATTGACTTTGAACCAGGCCCCGTACTAATAGCTTATATACGTGCACTTCTTTTGTCCTCGTTGTTTTTTAATCCCTGTGAAAATTCCACAAGGCAGATTCATTTTCTAGGTGGGGGAAAAAGAAAAAGAAGTCAGAGAGAGGCTGGGTGGTTGCTTGTGGTTGCACAGCCAGAACAAGGTGCAGCCACCAAGGAGACACACTTGATTACAACTCTCTGTATGACACCATTTCCATGCTAAAGTCCTGGAAATTGCACACACAGTGAAAGAAAGTGACAGCTGAGGGTTAAGCTGTGTCCAAGCCCACTGAAGTATGTGGTTTTCTCTTTCTCTCTTTCTTTCTTTCTTTCTTTCTTTCTTTCTTTCTTTCTTTCTTTCTTTCTTTCTTTCTTTTCTCCTTCTTCTTCTTTTTCTTCTTCTTCTTCTTCTTCTTTTTTAGATTTACTTGTTTATGAAAGAGAGAAAGAGCACAAGTGGGAGAGGGAGCGGGAGAGAGAGAATCTGAAGCAGGCTCTGCACTGAGCACAGAGCCCAACCCAGGGCTCTGTCTTGTGACTCTGAGATCACGATCTGAGCTGAAACCAAGAGTTGGGTGCGTAACCAACTGTGCCACGCAGGTGCCCCAAGAATGGTTTTCTGAGAACGCTGCTTCACCTCCATTCTCTGGGAATGGCCCCTGGGGACAGGCTGGCAAGCCATATTGGTACAAGTTAACCCTCACCCGTGGCCAGAGCTGATTGGTCCAGGGGCAGACACCTGACCGTGGGGTGGTCAAGTGATCATCTGATCAGCAACTTATCAGACTCTCTATGCGAATATGGAATGAGATGTGGGAACTAGGGTAAGTTGGTGTTGGGCCTT
Organism: Mellivora capensis; assembly: GCA_004024625.1. NCBI lineage: Eukaryota > Metazoa > Chordata > Mammalia > Carnivora > Mustelidae > Mellivora > Mellivora capensis. Next base: position 20,431 of record PISX010002253.1, on the reverse strand, counting down.
TGGCCCAAATGATGAGTCAGAGTGGAAAAGAAAACTGAAGTTGGCTTCCCTGTGTGCTTATTTTCTCTTATCCAGATTGCTCTCTTGTTATGAGAGCTGGATGGGAAATGGAAAGGGGAACAGTTTTTGAAACAGAGAAGAGAGACGGTGAACTTGTGCTCCATCCCAGTGTCGCTATGAATTGTCCACAGGCAGGCCTTGGAGAAACTAGGAAACCCAAGGCCAGGGAAGCTGTGTGTTGGCTTCCCGACCAGTGGGTGGCAGCAATGGGCCTAGAGTCAGCCCTACTTCCCAGCTAGGGGAGAGGGTCTCTAGAAAAGGGGAGGGAAGGTTGTGTTTCACATTTGCATCAGGCATTTAGAAAGGAACAATCTGGTTCAAAAAGATAAGCCTGGATTATATATTGCCCTGATCACATAAAAGAAAGTTATTAAATCCACTCCGAATGTGAATATTTCATAGTAATCATTACAGTTCTGTCCTGTTTACCCATAGGGGTAGGGATATGCATATTTGGGTTTATAAGCAAATGCATCCTGTTTCTTAGGAGTTCATAAAGGTATCTCTCTCTAAGAACTGGGGTGGAGGGAAAAAAGGACATCGGGATAAAACAGTGACTTCAAGCTGAGCTTAGATTCCCTCCGTGTTTTTTTTGTTTGTTTGGCCTGAGATGTGCATACACCCTGAGAAATGGACTTTGTCCAGTTAAAAGTTTATTTTCTCTGTTATAGATGATGTTGGATACTAGCAACTCTGTTTATAATGCACTGTGGGATTACTCTCCGTGTAACACAAGCATCATTAAACAAGGGCTGCCTGAAAGCTGGAATCCTTGTTTTGATTGCGGTTACCGTGGCGACAAGTGGCCCATTGGTCCTGAGTCTCTTGTGTGACGCTCACAGTGTTTCCTTGTTCTTCTGTTACATCGTTACATGCAAGTAGCAAGTTACGTTTCCAGTAACTCACGTCAGAGTTTTAACATGCCCAGGCAGAAGCAGGGAAAGGCTGGGAGAGGAGAGCCTCCTTATGGAAAGGGAAAGGGGTGAGGTCGTAGGTCTGCTGTCATCAGGCAAAAGAAATCCTGTGAGGCCCCGTAGACCCTGCCCCTGCTGTGCCTCTGCTTCCTTACCTTCTCCCAGGCTAGACTCATGGACTTGCCTTCTCTCAACTGGCCCACCCTTAGATTCCTTTGTACCTGAGGAAACAGCCCCAGCCCCTTGGAAATCTCTTTCTGTGTCTCATACTCTGGTTCAAATGAGCTGCCTGGTCCTGTAAGCCTCTTGCAAGGTCTAGAGCCTTTTTCTGGCCTGGGATCCAGTTGCCTCCTGGGGACGGGGATGTGATGACCTCTCAATGCCGCTTCCACCATATGGTATCAACCTCTCCAGCCTGGGCTTTCTAGTGCCCCCTTGCCCCTGTCACATTCTCCCTCTTACTAGCATACCGTACGTATGTTCATCTGGGACTCCCACCATTTACTGAGCCTTACTCCCATAGATCCTATGCTTAGGCCTTAACTACCTGCTAGAACGGCCATTGTCACATGGGCTTTCCCCAGCACAATTTCCCCTAGTCTTAGAGGCTTGGCTGGAACCCAGCTCTGGCTTTTCTCTGTCACTGGTCTTTTAGCCAGCTTTATATGCAACTTGTTCGTCTTTTCTGAAATATGACGGCAGCCCAGTGGGACAGCTGTTCAGTCACTTTCCAGCCTGGAGGTAGCTGTGAAAATGCATTTTGTGTCATTGGCACGTTCTGCTGGATTTTAAAGAATGTACAAGTAATGCAGACCCAGCCATGGGTGACAGCCACCAAGAGGCAAATCCCTGCCTCCCTTCTGTCTTAGGGTCCCGTGATGCTTTCTCTGATTTTGGAGAATCAAGTCTTCGCTTAAAAAGCATTACTGCTTCCTTTTGGTTTCCAAAATAAACGTCACCACCTCCGCAGGTCCGTCCTTGCCTTGCCTCTGCGGCCCGTGGAACTGGTTTGCAGGACGACGGAAGGCAGTGGTGTATGCTCAGGTTTTATTTTTCCCTCACTAGTGCCTCTGAAGGGGCTCCATCAGCCCTTCTCCCAACCCGCGTCCCAACTTGGAATAGGCCCTGTCATTTGCTGGTCCCTTGCAGTCTTGAAAGCCCCATCCAAACCTTCATCCACCTTTGATTCAAAACTCTTTTCCTTCGCTTGGCCTGTGGCTTGGGGACCTACTTTGTGGCATTCCGGCCACATGGCTCCATGATGAACTCTAGAGCTCACCGGCCTCGTCTCCTTACAGAGCCTGCTCCCAGCTGTGTCTGCTGGGAGTGATCCTCAGAGCCAGTCCCGCGGGCAGCTCTGTCTCAGCCTTTGGCTTTCTGTTTCAGTGTCCCACCTTAAAAGGACTAATCCTGATTGCCCTGTCTGAACTGTGCCCTTGCTCCAGCTTCTAGCACATAATAATTCCTCTGAGCTTTTTTACTGTTTTAATTAGTTTGTTAATTTTTTTTTTTTTGGTTAGCTGAATTCTCTCTGCTTTTTCCATAGTAATATTAACTCCAAGAGGGCAGAAACTGCGTTTGTCTTGCTTAGAGTTACATATCCACAGCCTAATTCCATGTCTGTCACACTATAGGCATTTGAAAATATTCGTTTAATTATATGAGTTCTTATTTGAAATAAAATTCCAATATTTTATGAAATGGCCAAATAATAGATTTAAAGATAGGAAATTGCTGACACTATTTTTGGGGGGGGGGGCGGAGAAGGGTCTGGAAATTGGCAATTTCATATGGTTCATCCTAATAATTGAAGCATTCCCATTAAAGTCAACAGTAAGATATCAAGATGGTTGCTGTCACTAATATATATTACATTTCCCTGGTAATTTAATTCTGGTTAACATAATAAAATAAAAAAAAACCAGATATAATATTGAAATACCCGTTGCAGAGGATAAAAATGATAAAACTGCCAGTGCTCTCCATAATTAATGTCAACATTTATTTGCATTCCAACCAAATTCTAATAGGATTTTGGGGGAACCTATCAAAAACAAGTACAAAGACCATCTGAGAGAAAAAAATCAGATCAACCAAGAGTCTTCTTAAAAAGAAGAGATATGTACAGGAAATTTCCATGCCTGATAGTAAAACTATCATGCTACGATAATTAAAATAGTAACAGTGGCCCATGTGTAGTAGTAAAAGTGGCCCATGAATAGGCTGACATATGAATGAAATGGAATGGGAACTCAAGAGACTAAATCAGCTTTATACAGTAGCTTAGTGTATAGCACAAGTGACATTGATTTCCAGAGAAGAGAGGGGATGTACCTAGCTACCATTTAGGAAAAAAATGTTAAATTCCCATCTCACACTTAACACCAAAATAAATTTTGAATAAATCAACTTAAATATTTCTTATGTTACTAAACCATAACTATTTTAGAGGAAAATACATTATTTAGCCTTAGGGAAGAAAGGGTTTGCTAAGAAAATCAGCTAAATTTATAACTCCAAAGGAAAAGATTGATAAATTTTATAATATATGAATAAAAGTATAAACTTCCATATATCAAAAATATCAGAGTTGAAAAGGAGCTATCGAAGTGGGAAAATGTTTTCAACATGTATGGTAGAAAAAATAGTTGAGATTGTTTTTTTTTATTATTATGTTCAGTTAGCCAGCATATAGTACATCATATTTTTGATGGAGCATTCCACGATTCATTAGTTGCATATAACACCCAGTGCTCATCACAACATGTAAAAGAGTTGAAATTCTTATTACATAAAGGACTTCTACAAATCAAGAGAAAAAGTCAAATATCGCAATGGAAATGGGCACAGGACATAAACAGGCAAGTGACGAACTGAGAAATAGAGAGGATGAGCCTGGAACAAATGTCTGGCTTACCCGTGAAGGAGTTGCTATTCTTGCTGCGTGAAATAATGCATACGTTGTTATTTTGAGTGGAGTTCTTCTTTTATTTTTATTTTTATTGTTGTTGTTATTTGCAACTTAAAGTTATTTGCAGTCCTTCCTGATCCATAATTTGGTATCAGGAGTAGGCTGTTACTACAAGTAATTGACCTAGTATGTGTCAGTGGCTAAGCAGTGGGGAGGTGTCTTGGGCTAAGATGGGTCATTTATTTAAGGTTGGGAAGTTGGTAACTCTTGTTCTATCACCATGAACCTGTTTCTTAACCTCGCACCGATGATACCTTAGGATCTTAAGTGTATGCCTTCAGAGATATAGTACTGGGGAATGATAAGAACAACTCAGGAGGTTAACCTGGGTGGCCTAATTCTGTCTGCAGCAGGCTTCTACTAGAAAGGGACAGGCTTACCTGAAGGTGATCCATCTGAACGCAGAAGAGGAAGAAAATACAGCTTTGCTAAGAGAAGTTCTTCTTGCCTCTGGCCTTTGATATAGTCTCATCATTTGGAGCTTTCGCAGTTAAAAAACCTAACTGTTACGTTCCAAGAGTAATATAATCCAGGGGGGTGGGGTGGGAGAATTAGCAGGAGACGATTGATAAGATTTGTTCCTCTCTCCATAGCAGCCTTCTTTCTCTCCCAGCAAATTTCCTTTGTTGAAAAAAATTGGTTTGATTTGGAGTTTCTTTCCCTTGGAGTTGAAAACACCCTAAGTGATTTACAAAATAGCAAAATACTGGAAACAAACAAGATGTCTGACAATGGTGGATTGGTTAAAGCATGGAACCTTCGCACAATGGGATATCATGCAGTGCTCCGGATACTTAAAGTGAAAAGAACAGGTACTAAAATTGTTACTAGAACAGGGGCAGGGATTGGAGAGGGATCTTTCTGGCAGAATCAATGTCATGATCAGTGATGTTTAATGAATGCTTGCTAAATACCAGTTATGGTGCTAAGGGCTTTACTTGTATTATTTCATTCCCTCTGCCCAACCGCACTCTGAGGAAGACACTGCTCTTACTCCTTTCACAGACAAGGAAACTGAAATTTCATAATTTGCTCAAGTAAATGTTAGAACAAACAAGTCAAGCTCAGGTCTGCTTCATTCCAAAGTGTGTACTTAAAAGTCGGAGATATTTTTTGCTTTCTCTGTTTTGCTATGGTATCCAGTCAGTTTCCAAAATCTGTCAACTCTTCTCTGTAAAGTTTATTTTATTTACATTCTTTCCTCTTATGTCCAATTACAACTGCCCCATTCAGGACCTTTTTATTTTTAGCTTGGACAATTGCAGTAGTCATTCAGTTTCTCTCCTTCTCCCATTTTCCTTTGCTCACACCATGAATTCATTTTATCCATCATTTCCAGATTAATCTTCCAAGCATTTCACTCTGATTACGATTAAAATGTTCCTTTCTCCACAGAATATCTCCTCAGAAAGGCTCTGGGGACTTCTGAATGGTTACTAAACAAATTGTAAACTCATCCGGCATTTCAGGCTCTTTACAATCCGAATCTGCCTTTTCAACTCTATCTTCCATTATTATTCTAAATCAGCAAACTAAGTCCTGGGCCCATTTTTGAAAGTAAAGTTTTATTGAAACAGAGTCATTCCCATTCATTCCCATGTTATCTATGGATACTTTGGTGCAGCAGAGCTGAATAGTTGTGATAGAGACTGGTACACAAAATTTAAAATATTTACTGTATGGTCTTTTATGAGACAAGTTTACCAACTCCTCTAACCAAGTGGATCAACTTTTGGTCCCTGTCTCAAATAATTTTTGGAACAAGGTAGAATAAGTTAAAAAATGTTCATTGTTTCCTGAATACCACTTGAACTTTCTTATTTTCTGTGTCTTTTTTAAAAATTAAAAAAATTTTAAATTCCAGTACATCTAACATACAGCGTTATAGTAGTTTTGGGTATATAGTGTGATCCAATGGTTGTATACATTCCTCAGTGCTCATCACGTTGAGTGCACACTTAGTGCTCCTTTTCTGTTTCACCCATTCCCCCCACCTGCCTCCCCTCTGGCAACCACCAGTTTGTTCTCAGGATTTAAGATTCTGTTTTATTGTTTGTCTCTTTTTTCCTTTGTTTTCTTAAATCCCACATGTGAGTGAAAACTGGACAGCAACATGCAAAAGAATGAAACTGGACCACTTTCTTACACCATACACAAAGTAGACTCAAAAGGGATTAAACACCTAAATGTGAAATGTAAAGCCTTGTCTTTAAAAAAAAAATGCTGCTTCATTCAATGAGTGAATGATTTAACAAATTCCATGGCATAGCTATCATCTATGCTTTGGAATACTACTCAGTAATAAAAAGGAACAGATGAACACTTCAGTGATTAAAGTTACGGCTATATGCGCATGTATGAAGACTTTTTTGATTAATGTGGAGAAATTAATCTTTGAACTCTTCCTCTGAATTACCCTCTCCTGCCCACACACCTAAAAAAATTTTTTTTGTACTGTTCACATATGTTTATTTCTTCCTGATCAAGTTTCTGATTCTTTAGGGCTTTCTAGGATACAGAAAGGCGTGTAGATCATTTTTGCACCGTATTGCCACAGCAAACCAGTGAGGGTAGGCAGCGATGGGCTTATCATTGCCATTTTTGGATGGAAGAAGCTGAGTTGTTCTGAGGTTCAGTGATCTGCCACTTTTCACAGAGCTGGTCTTTGGAATCCAAATCTAGCGCTGGTCCTTGTTGCCATCCCCGAAAAGAGCAATCAGGCAGCGTGCACAGCTACATTGCTAGTCCGCTTATGGCTTTGGGAAGCAGTCAGTGAACCGTGGATCAGTCGTTCTCTGAGGGTGGCTCCTGGACCAGCAGCACCATCATCCTCTGGGAACTGTTAGAAATGCAGATTATCAGCCCCACCCAAGACCTACTGAATTGTCACTTTGGGGTGTGGCCTAACAACCCTGTTTTAACAAGTCCTCCAGGGGATTCTGATACCCACTCAAGCTGGAGAAGCACTGCTTTCAGTCATCATGAAATCTACATCTCTCTGCTCTTGTCTCATTCTGACTTTGGTACTGAATGGTGGGAAGGCAGGGCATACCTGACTCCCTTTTATTTATTTATTTTTAATTAAAAAAATATTTGTTTATTTATTTTAGAGAGAAAGAGAGGGATTGGGGCCGGGGGTGGGGGCGGCAGAGAGGGACCCTCAAGCAGACTCCCTCCCGCCCCCTGCCACTCCAGCTGAGCATGGAGCTGACGCAGGGCTTGATCTCACAATCCTGACATCGAGACCTGAGCCAAAACCCAGTCAGACACTCAACTGAATGAGCCACTTAAGTGCCCCTTAACTCCCTTGCAGTGATGTTCTCTCATGCTGAGAGCAAGGATAAGGGGAGGAGGTCAGTTCACCACAATGTTGCAATCACATGTGCACTACCTCAAATTAATGAAGCCTGTGTCTTTCAACATAGGATCAAAGACTAGAAATGACTTCTTTTTTTAAAAAATATTTTATTTATTTACTTGACAGTGAGAGAGGGATCACAAGTAGGCAGAGAGGCAGGCAGAGAGAGAGGGGGAAATAGGCTCCCTGCTCAGCAGAGAGCCTGATGCGGGGCTCCATCCCAGGACCCTGAGATCATGACCTTAGCTGAAGGCAGAGGCTTAACCCACTGAGCTACCCAGGTGCCACCCCCCAGAAATGACTTCTTACGTTACCTTGTTTTTCCCCCCAATTAAATAGCCTTTGCCTTCCCACAAGAGAATGAGTTAGGACCTCAAAAGGGGTGGAACGCATAGTATGCTTTTCTCACAGATGAAATGAATGAGTGAATGAATGAATGAATTTATCCATTTAAACATATCCATATAGTATTTAGTACTAAGCAGGCGCTGGAGTAGTCTTTGTTAATAGAGGACACAAGTAGGTAGATATAGACTTACAATATGATATGAGATGGACAGTAATAGAATTAAGCACAAGATGTGAAGTTATATGGAGAAGGGAATAGTGCCCTGTGTTTGTGTGTGTGTGTCTGTATGTGTGTGCATGTATGTGCATATGTGTGTGTGCCTGTGCACACGTGTGTGCACATGTCTTGTGCAGGCAGGATGGGTTCAGGGAGAGGGGTTTTTCTGCACTTCACCAAAGAGGACTTTTTTTTTTTTAAAGATTTTATTTATTTATTTGACAGATGGAGATCACAGGCAGAGAGACAGGCAGCGAGAGAGGAGGAAGCAGGCTCCCTAGTGAGCAGAGAGCCCAATTCAGGGCTCGATCCCAGGACCCTGGGATCATGACCTGAGCCGAAGGCAGAGGCTTTAACCCACTGAGCCACCCAGGTGCCCCAAAGAGGACATTTTTGAGTTGGATTTTAAGATCTCTTAGTTCAGCAGGAAGACAGCGAAGATAAGAACATTCCAGGCATGTTGAACAGAACGTGTAAATGTAAGGAGGCATGACCTAGCATGGGATCCATAGGGAACAATGAGTGCTCTCGTGTTGGTTGAGTCTAGAGCGTTTGGGTACAGCTGATGGTGAGGCCGGTGGCTGTGAGTGAGCTGCTAAGGAGGCTGCTTCTGACCCACTGACTGCTGCTTCCCAAAGTGTATCCATCGGAGAACACCGTGTCCAGGGGATTATGTTAGGTGTTCTTTGGAAAAAGCGCCTCTGTGATGGGGCAGATGTAAAAAGTTTAATAAAATTAAATGGGTGTGTGTGTGTGAGAGAGAGAGAAATCTGAGAGCCTTTAACATGCATATTGAAAATATCCCGGAGAGAGAGTCAGAGGGCATGGGAGGCTTTCTGACGGGCTTCCTCACAGTCTCCAGTTCCTGAAGAAAGGACTTTGGTTGATGCCACGGTATACCATGGGGGATGGTTATTTTGTCCTGTCCCTCCTAGGAGAAAATCCACGTCCTTAGCCTGACCTCCAAGGCTCTGCAAAATCCAGTCCTGTTTACATTTCTGACCTTGCCTCCTACCATCATTTTTGGGAACATGGCCCACATTTATTCATTTGCATACTGTCTATGGTTGCGGAATAGTTGCTATAGAGCCTACAATATTTACATTTTGTTCTTAGCAGAAAATAAAAAAAACCTTGCTGATCCTAGCATTGTAATATTGCCACAGTATTTTCTGTCTTTTTGCCCCTCTAGATTTAGAGCACCTAGATGCTGGGGTTTTGATCTTGTTGTTTTTGACGTTCGTCTTTGTGTCACGGGCACGACGCGTAGGTTTTGCCATAGAGAAGGCAGCCAGTAAATGCTCAGTGAAAGAACAAGTGAAACTTTCATAATCATAATGAAAGCCTGGCATTTATCCGGGCTTTGTGGTTTCATGTATACCATCTAATTTAATCTTCATTCCAACTCTCTGAGACGGATGAACAGTATCCCTCTTTAACATATGAGGAGGCAGAGGCTCAAAGAAGCTAAGTGATTTTTCCAAAGTGCCATATACAAGTTAGAATTATGGGGTGGTCTGTCTCACCCCATTGCCCTCACTCCTTAGGAGCAGTTTCACTGTAACTCATGTGTCAGTTTCATGGTTCTTTCAGAGCATCTTCCTGGGGCGCCCCTTCTCCCTGTCCCAACTGCCTTCCTCTCCTTTTCCCTACTTTCTTGCCTCCCTCTCCTTGCTTGCTTCTGCCCTCTGTGCAGTCTGTGGCTCAATCACGGAGGGTACATGTTTCCTAGGAAGCCTGAGCAGCACCCAGTATGTGGTCACTGGTATTTTGGCATGTTTTTCTGACAGAGGCAGTCGAAGGTCCAAGAGAAGAGACTGACTTCCCAGCTATACCCCACGAATGGACAGTGTCTTACTCCGCTCAGGCCTCTGTAACAGAACACCACAAACCGGGTAGCTTCCCAACCACGGAAATGTTATTTCTCATAGTTCTGGAGGCTGGAAGTCAACACCAAGGCACCAGCAGATGCAGGGTCTGGTGAGAGCCTGCTTCCTGACTCATAGATGGCTGTCTTCTTGATGTATGAAGACAACTCATGGCGAAAGGAGCAAGGATTGTCTCTGTTGGGCACTAATCCCATTCGTGAGGGCTCCACCCTCATGACCTAATCACCTCCCAAAGGCCTCATCTCCAACTACCAACACGCTGGGTGATGGGATTTAGTATACGAATTCTGGGGGACAGGGCACAAGCACCAGTCTATGGCAGACTTACTCCCCTGCCGGCAAACAGGGTTTTGTACTGCGGGATGCTGGGAATCTGCTGCTCTGCTCACAGCGCAGTGCTCCAGGCCTGCAGAGAAGTGCCTTCTAGCCTCTCCCCCAAGACTATTGCGAGCTGGCCTACGGGTACGTTTTACAGGAAAAATATGCTGAGTACCCCCGAGAGAAAATGAAGTCATTGCTTGCCTGAGAGTGATTTATTCGTTCATTAATAACATATTTGCTATCTTTTCCAATGATAAATTAGGTCCTTATGGCCAATGCTTTTGTTCTTACCTGGCTCAAAGGACAGGCCTGTGCATCACTAACAGGCTGTCAGTTTCTCTGGTGTTCGTGTTTGGTCGGCTGACAGAGCCCTCAAAATCATCACTAGCTGGATTATGTTTGAGCTCTGTTCTTGAGCTAATTGTCACATGCTATGAGGCAAGCCTCTAGAAGGGGTTGCTTTATAACTAGAAATGTGGCCTTTGAAGGAGGTACAATATGCAAAAGAAATTACGTGAGGAAAAAAAATCTAACACCTTCTTTATCGAAGTTGCTATGAAGTCCAGATAGAAGTCTTGTAAAATGAAATCTGAGGTCATAAACATGCTTTGCACATCTGGAATCTTGCCTGTGGCACATATTCTACACTTGGAGATGCTGTGTTAAAGCAAGGAAAAGAGCATTTATTGAACACCTACTGCGTGTTAGGCTTTTTCACACCTCACCTCATCAGCAGCCTGGTGAGCGGAAGCCACTATTATCATTGGTTTGCATAGCTAAATACCTTGCTCAGAGGCAAGATTTGAATTTAGTCATTTTCTGAGTGCATCTTGCTGCCACTCCAAGCCCACTATATCAAAGAGTTTACGAGGGGCACCAAATAGTTCCACCTGGGGAAGAGGAGGGATTCTGGTCCCTCAACATCCAGGAGTAAACTGTCTATTGTGTGTGAGTGGACGGAGGTAGGGCTCTGAGCTGAGGGTAGGAACAGGGTTTTAGGATAACACTCTGTATGCAGCAGGTGCTTTTAAAATGCACGTTGGCTGAATGGCTGTTTACAACTCAGTCACTGATTTTGTGTTGTGACCCTCAGTTCTCTTCTGATATCCTTTCTCACTTCTGTGCTGGGAGATGAAGAACCAGGACTTTATTATTACTATATATTATTATTATTATTTTTTAAGTTTTCCCATTTAGCTGAGAGAAGCAGCCTTCCTTCAAATGATTTTCCTAACTTGTGTTGTTATTAGAAATCAAGAAATGGTTTATTCCTTTCTTGGATGGACTTGCACATTTCTGGCTACATCCATCTGTCAAGTTCCTCACTGGGATACCCTTGAGCTCAATAAATGGTGACACCTTTTCTGTCTTTGAGCACAGATGTTTTGTAGGCCTGATGTTTGTGACTGCCGCTCATCACATCTTTGTGGTTCTCCCGATTCCTGGCCCTGTGGCTGGATGGGGCACGTGGCCACTTCTGGCCTATGGGTTGGGATGGGGAGTGATGTGTTTTACTTCTTTTTTTTTTTTTTTTAAAGATTTTATTTATTTATTTGACAGAGAGAGAGAGAGATCACAAGCAGGCAGAGAGGCAGGCAGAGAGAGAGGGGGACGCAGGCTCCCTGCTGAGCAGAGAGCCCGATGCGGGGCTCGATCCCAGGACCCTGGGATCATGACCTGAGCCGAAGACAGCGGCTCAACCCACTGAGCCAGCCAGGCGCCCCCTGTGTTTTACTTCTTAAGGCATTTAATTGTTGGTACTTTTTCTTCTTTCTAAAGCAGTGACTGCCAGTGTTCTAGAGGATGCTGGTTTCTTGCTGAGCTTGGTTCTCTGAGTAATTTTGTCCAGCAGAGAGCTTTTCTGACGTCCTGTGACCAACTTCTACTATGAGCCAGAAGAAAAAAAAATAATTGTTTTAAGACACTGAGAGCCTGGGGGTGCCTGGGTGGCTCAGTGGGTTGGGCCTCTGCCTTTGGCTTGGGTCATGGTCTCAGGGTCCTGGGATCAAGCACCGCATCGGGCTCTCTGCTCAGCGGGGAGTCTGCTTCCCCTTCTCTCTCTGCCTTTCTCTGCCTACTTGTGATCTCTCTCTCTCTGTCAAATAAATAAATAAAGTCTTAAAAAAAAAAGACACTGAGAGCCTGGGTATTTTGCTAGCATATTATAACCTAGAGTATCTTGATAGAAATAAGAATTGGATAAATCCATTCCTAGTTTCTATTCTCATCACTGTAAGTCCAAATAAATCCTACTACATTGTAAATCCTAAGTAAGTCTTTTTCGTTCTTATTCACTTGTGTAATTATACTGTCTTTGGCTTGCTAACTTCTGGGGCCCTATTTTGTCCACCTCCCACTTAAAATTTTTTTTTTAAATTTTTAGCGAATTCATCTGCTTCTGTGATTTCAACTGCTCCCTGTCTTTATAGCAAAATAGCATGACATAAAAGAATAATGGATCTGAAGACGGATAGAGGCCAGAGTTTCAGTCTTGATTCTCCCACTTCCCAGAGGCCTGGGTACACTGCTTGAGCCGTGGTCAGTCCTCTCATCTGTCCAGTTAGAGTCATGCTGACTGTCATGCCTGTTTCACCAGGTCACTTGTGGGCATCAGGTGAGAGAGCAGCTTTTTTGAACAGTAAAGCATTATTCACACGGGAGGGAGTGTTTTAGAGGAAGCCCGGACGTCCATCCTACAAAGCTTCTTCCCTGAACTCCTCGTGCCAGGATGCACCTTGTACGGCTGTGGCTACATCCGTGCCCGTCCCTTTGCTGGGGCTGCATTTGTATCGCCAGCCCTTTGTCCTCGAACCCACTCCACCCTCTCTCTCTGTATTGACCACATCTTTATTTTTCTGTCACCTTTGCCTGGTGATTTGCCCGAGATTCTTCCTGAGTCTCACCTGTTTCCAACCTGGTACCCATCTCCAGGCTGTGATCGGCAGATCTTACACCGCAGCTGTGACAGCCAAAGTGAGCCATGCATCACCTTCTCTTCAAGTCTCCGCCTTTTGACCTAACTCACTCACAGCAGTGAAAACAGATTTCCCTCAGCCTCACTTAGCTTGCGTCACTGCACTCCTCAAAATTAAACACTGGCTCCCAGTTGCCTCATTGAAATACGCACATGCATGCACACTCAGTTTTTGTGGTTATTCCAAAAGCGACTCATGCTTGATGTGCCAAAATAGTAAGATACAGAAAAGTGAATGGAAAACAAAGGGAAACCAACCCAAAAAACCAGATCACCTATTATCCAATCACTTTGAGATAATCACTGTAAATATTTCCAATTTTTCTGTGCTTCTCTATTTTATAAAAATGCTGTAAACAATGTGTACTGTTCCATACCTAGCTTTTTCCTTTAGTAATATATTCTGAACCTTTTTTTCAGGACATTAAGTAGACTGGTTTAAAGAATCGATGGCTTCATTACAGTCCATTGACTAGATTTACTGTAACTGACTTAATTCCCAATTATAAAGCATTGATTATTTTCTATTATAAATAACATTGTAAGATATACTCCTACACACAGTCTTGGGCACATGTCTATTTTATAATTCTTTGTGGGGGAAGGGAGTAATGAACCTGTATAGGTAGAATTGCTTGGTTGAAGAGTACACGTATTTTTGGATTTCTGAGACAGATTGCTCTTTGCCTTTCTTAAAGTGTGTTCCAATTTGTGTTCTGAGCAGTAGAGTGTCAGTATCCAAACACCCTCAGTGAGTCACGGTCCTTCCTAGCTTTATGGGAAGCATAGCCCATCTTAGACTTTTAATTTGAATGGTTTTGATTAATAGTAAAGTTGAACGTTTGTTCATATATTTGTCGATTGTATTTCTTCTTTTAGAAACAGACTCCATATAGTTTCCCCATTTTTATAATATAGTAATCTTTTTATCATTGAGTTGTAACATCTCTTTAATGTATTAAAGATATTAATTCCTTACCTATCATAGACGTTTTAAGTTTTGTAGTGGGTCATTTGGTTTCTTTCCCTCTATAGTATGCAAAATCTTTATTTTCAGATTATTCAGTATAACCATATTTCCCTTTAAGTTTTCTGACTTTGTTGTTATATTTAAGAGGAATATATGTACATAAAATATATATATATTTTTCTATTTCTTTTATGATTTAGTTAAAAACATTTACTCTGGAGTCCTACTGTAGTTTATTTTGGACTTTGATGTAAGTAAAAGTGTGACTTAATTTACTTTTACATAGTTAATCCATTAGTTCAACCAAGTATCCCATGGAACATAAATGCTGTCTTTGTCATTTAGTAAATTCTTGTATGGTTATACTTGGAACCATTTCTGAACTTTATACTCTGCTTCTTTGATCTTTTTCTTCTGGCACCTGTACAGCAATATTTTATTTATTGTAGGTTTATAGTATATTTTAAAATCTGGTAAAGCAAGTTTAGCCACATTATTCTTCTTTTTCAATATTTTCTTGATGGTTCCCATGCGTTTATTTTTCTAGCTGAATTAGAACTCACTTTCTCAAGTTCCAAGAATACCATTGTAATTTTGATTGAAAAAGTAGTTAAGTTTGCAAATTAATGGGAAGGCTTACCACCTTTACAAAGATTGACTTCCCATTTAGGAATATGGAATTTCTCACCACGTATTTGAATCTTTGTCTATGCCTCATTATAAAATTCTTAAGTTTAGTGAATACTACTTAAGTTTGTTAGTTGGTATTTTAATTTTTTTGGTTCCTTATTTTGATTGAGACTTTTTAAAAATTCTTTTTTTTAAAAAATTGGTTATTGCTGATTCCTCTGAACTCTTTTTAGTGGTTCTAAAATAAATTCTCTTGATTTTTCTGGGAGGAAAATCTTAGCATCTGAAAATAATTATAACCTGATTTTCTCCTTCCAGCTATTTCTGCCTCTTATTTATTTTTCCTGTCTTATTGCATTGATTAAAACTTCTCAAACAAGGTTTAAAAATAGGAGTGAGGGTTGGCAGTTCTATCTTATCCTGAGTATTTCCCAGTTAAGTAGTTATTGGCTGGGGCTTCAGACAGTTAGCCTTTCTCATGTTAAAAAAGTAAGTTTCAATTCCCAGGTGTTATTGTTGTTGTTGTTTTTTAAACCTTGAAGGACTGTTGAATTTTATCAAATGTCTTTTTGGCATCTTTTACAGTGATCATATGGTTTTTCTCCTTTGACCTATAGATGTGATGAATTATGTTAATAGATTTCTTCATATTAAACTATCCTACATTCCTGGAATAAACTGTACTTAGTCATTCTGTATTATTCTTCAAATGCACGGCTGGATTTGATTTGATTAATATTTTATTTAGGACTTTTGCTTCTATGTTTTTGAGCTCGGTTTATAGAGTTTTTGAGAGGAGTGTCTGTGCCAGGTTTTGATTTCAGGGTTTTTCTAGCTTTCAAAAATATAATAGGATGGTCTTCATCTTGAATCAATTAAGTGACATTCCTAACATGGACATGTAGGCTCTCAAGATGGTGTGATGGAAAGAACACAAGACTGGGGCTTAAAAGACCAAGGTTTAATTCCTGCCTCTGTCTCATTACCTCTGTAAATTTAGGCAAATTATGTCAACTCCCTAAGCTTCAGTGTCCTCATCCTTAAAATGGGGATTACACCCTGATTCTACCTCAACTACATTGCAAGGTTGTTGTAACGGTCCAGTGGGCTAATGAGAATGGAAACACTTTGCAGGGGAGAGAAACAACATTTATTGAGTTATCTGTTCCACGTAAGGTGCTGTGTGGCATGTCACAGAAATGATGTCATTGCCGAGAATCCTCACTGTAATCCCAGGGACTCTAGTGAAAGTGAGGACTCCTCACAGCCTCGCAGCAGGGGGCCATGGAGCCACACCACCGGCACTGCCTGGGGGCGTGGTAAAGCTAGCAAATCTCCTGCCTCACCTGTTGAAGCAGAAGGCATTCTTCACAAGACCTTCAGGGTGATGTACACTCACCTTAGAGTCTGAGAAGTGCTGATGGTTCCCATATCACAACGGTGCAGATTCCTCAGCCCCCGAATAGAAATACAAATGTAGCATTTAAAAATCATTCCAAGGAGGTTTGTCTTCTGTTCACGCTTCTGATAGTCTGGGTGAGGGGGCAGCCCCGCTGAGACAGTAGGTGTTAGTCCTTTAGAACAAGTATCATGAATATGCACACTAACGTCCAGTCCAAAGTTGACTGTCTTTGGGGCCTGAGTTAAAATGACCCATCAGTGGTGACTTATTTTCTAACAAGTCCAAAATTAAAAAGTAGTTTTAATGCCTGCAGATGTACTCTCCTCTAGGGAGACTCAATCACAGTGCATTGCCATCAGTCAGTCTGAAGGAATTTTTCGGCTATCCTCTGAGCAACCACAAACCTTTTACTGGGGCAAGGATCACTCTGTCATTTTCATCACAAAGATTACACTAGTCACTCCACAGGCATGTTTTGGCTTCCACTGAGAGCAAAGGGCAGGATGCACTAAGCTCCATTACACACATGAATGTATACACACGCATGCACACACATGCTTAGAGAACACCTAATAGCATGGTGAGAACTGAAACCATGGTGACCAGGAGATCAACAAGGATTCCCTCCGTGGGAGTCCTGCAGGGATGTGTAATGCGATCAAGGTAACTGTTTGTAGGTTGTGGCTGGCAGTCGCCATGGAGACTGATGGTTGGGTGAGGGAAATCCTGCTCAGTGACGTGGTCAACAGCTGTTTTATTCCTCTGGGTCTTACGCGAGAGCAATTCTTTCACATCCTATGTGGGAGGAAAGCACAGGTGTGTCTTTTGCTAAGCTAGGGAAGTACACAGGAGAAAGTCCAACATGAAAATACTCCTAATCAAGGCATTTTTCCATGATGGAGAAGCTATTTCTCTTGGTTAGAACTTAAATGGACATTAAAAAGAAAAGGAAAAAAAAGGAGGATGCTATCATTTTAACCCAAAGCGTTGAAATTTCTGTGAATGTGAAATGATTTCACTGTTCTAAAATGTACTTCCAAGTTCACATGTTGTATTTAGAAGGCTTTCCCTAGCTTCCTAGAGCAGAAGTAATCGCTTCTATAGCTGCACATACTCGGAGATCTGTTTTTAAGTCTGTTATAATATTTTGTAAATTACATTGTACAAACAATCATGCATGTTTAGTCATTTACTTCCCACTCTCCCAACCTAACACTGTGCCTATGCCCTAATCAAGTTGATAGGACAGTTGTGCCTAGAACAGTGCCCAACTTAGAGCATGCTTTTGACTGTATTAATTAGGTATTGCTGTGAAATAAATTACCACAAACTTAGTGCTTAAAAAACATACATTTATTGTCTCAAGATTTACGTAGTTCACCTGTCCGGCTCTGGCTTAGCTGGTTCAGAGTTTCATAAAGCTGCAGTCAAGGTTGTTGATGGACTGAATTCTCCTCCGGAGTCCCAACTGTGAAGGAATTTGCTTCCAAGATCAAGTTGTTGACAGAATTAATTTCCTTGTGGCCTGTAGGAGCCGAGGCCCTTAATTCTATGGGCTGCCTACAGTTCCCTACCGTGTGGCCCTTTCCATAGGAAGTTTTTACAGCGTAGCAGCTTTTTTCTTCAGGAGGAAAAGACTGACTTTGGGGAGACAGAGTTTATGTTATGCTGTGTAATTGGAGTAAAGGGAGTGACATTACCTTTGCTGTATTCTGTTGGGGAGAAGCAAGTCACAGATCCTGCACACGCTCAGGGAGGGGATTAGGCATGAATGTGAACACCAGGAGTTGGGGATCACTTTAGGGTCTGCCTGTCATTTATGAACCTTTCTAATTTTGTCCACTGAACTGGCCTTTCAGGTGCCCCAGAAACATGCATACTCCTCTCGAGCCTGGTAGGATGGGAAAGGAGGCACCTGTCACAGAACTCTGTTATCCTCTATATTCTGTATTCTTGGGAGAATTCAGTTTCATCTTAAATAGGATGTCTGAACTTTCTTCCATGCTGAGTCCATGTCTCTTTAAAAAGACTTTTTAAAAATTATACTGGCTATTTTTGTATTTAGGGAAAAAAAAAGTTGCAAAATGTTCAACTCGGGTTGCAAACAAAACAAGTGTTTCAAAAGAGTTCTAAATGTTTTTACCCGAGTCTGCACCAAAGTACCATGGCAGCTCTGAGGGTGTCCCTCTCTGACCGGGGGGAGCCTGGCCGGTCAAGCCCCCGGCTGCTCTGAAGTTTGTCCCCGCAGCCACGCCCAAACCTTCCCTCAGTGACTCTTGGCACGGGAGGAGCCTGGTGGACAGACCGCAGGAGACCTGTCCCGTACAGTGGGGTGCTCTCTGGTGGGCCGCTCGTGGAGCACCCCCAGCGGTGTGGCCAGACTTCCCTTGGGCCTGAGTGGCATCTGAGATGCTTGCACCAGACTTTCTTCTTGCCTTCCTTCCCTGTCTCCCCCACTCAGGGTCAGACCTCTTCCGTGGTCAGCCGGCTCTTCCTGCGTCTTCCGACTCCATTGCCGTCTTTTACTCACAGCTGTTTCTCATGGTGCCTTTAGGTCCATTTAATCCCATCTGGGAAGATGGCCCAGACCAATACAATCATTATCATTGACATAAGCTTGCAGCGTGATTCAGTGCTATATCTTTGCATACAGTCCTTTTCTCTCTGCCGAGTCCAGGAATGGCATGGGGCTACCGGAAAGACCATTAGATCTGGGAGACCCGAGGTAGAATCCTTGTATTCCCTGCATGACTTTGGGCGATTCACACACTCTTCTCGGCTTTGTTGATCTCATCTGTAGAAGGGGAATAACACTCCTAATAGTACATTTATGACAGGGTGAAATGAAATTGTGCCTAAATACATCATGCCTGGAACAGACTTGCTGCTTATAAACTACTATGTTGGTATTTTGCAAGACATAGTAAAACAGTGACACTCTTTACAAACTGAGAGGAGGAATTACTAGGAGATGCATCTTTTCATGAGTTTTGTTAGAGATCACCAGGTCATCTCTTAGAGATACCTTTGGGGGAAGCACATAGCTGGGCCCACGCATGTGTTGCAGAGCTTGGGTTTTGGACTCGCCCAAGTCTGGCTTCTGATTCTGTGCTCATCTTCCCGTGGGACTCTGGGCAAGCTTCTTGGAGTGATTCCCCTCATCTGAAAAATGGGGTAATGGTCTCTTTCTCTTACGTTGTGAGGACTGATGACCTCTTATTGGGGCTGGCACACGGGATGGGCTCAGTAAATTGGATCCTTCCTTTCCTTGTGTACAACATTGTTTAAAATGGCCATTCCAGTGATCCTAATAGCAATTTTTGGTCCTGATAGCGATATTTAAAAAACGGAGGAGGATTTTACATGTTTGCCATTGAACTTTGAAAGTGAGACGCAGGGATGGATCCTGTGTCTGACAGCAAAGAGTAAATGGCCTTGGGCCCAGCTTTAGAAGTTGGTCTAAAGAGAAACACACCTCTTAAAAAAAACTAGTAGGAAGCAGAAAGCTTTCATATGTATAAATGTTAGGACCATTCTGCCAGTGTAGGCCAAAAAGCTGTTTTAAGTGGTCGTGAGGAAAAAAAAGGGGTAAGGGTACACAGAAAACTTCTAGCTAGAACCATCCCACTTCCTCCCATCTCTTACTTTTCCTGGGGAGGGAAGCAAAGTTCTAATCATGCGGGATTGCCCACCTCAAGTGGGGGTGGCTATTGGAACGAGAGCGAGGGCAGGCGCCTTTGCAGTATGACCAGAGGAAGAGCGGAGAAGTGGAAAGTTACCAGATACAGAATCTAAAAACCTAGGCTCCCATCTGCAATCTGTTCCTTACTCCCTGTGTGACTTGGAGCAAGTCACTTTATCTCTTTGACCTTGTTTCATTATCTGTAAAATGGGTATAACAAGATAAAACATAACATAAGGCTGTTATGAGTGGGCTAATGAATGCATATGAAAGTTCTTGTAAATTACTGTGTCAGTATTAGCTATTGATTGGAATCCTGTGCCCTGTTACAGACCACCTGAGTTAGAACCTACCTATGGTCATTATTGAAAGACATCTTTAAATCGCAAAGTCATGAGGATCCAGAATAACCGGGTGCCATACAGTGGGGGGGGAGGAGGAGGAGGAAGAGGAGGAAGAGGAGAAGAAGGAGGAGGAAGAGGAGGAGAAGGAAGAGGAGGAGGAAGAGGAGGAGAAGGAAGAGGAGGAGGAAGAGGAGAAGGAAGAGGAGGAGGAGGAGTATGACAACATTTGCATAACTCAAAGTGGCAGTTGCTATATGGGACGAGTTGAAGAAAGCAGTTGGACTAGAAGTAGATGCTAGGAGACCTGCTTCCAACATGCAAGGTAGCATGGCCTAACACTCTACTTACATG